>JAKTTS010000002.1:0-121536 GCA_030560485.1 Ascoidea tarda (nom. inval.) | reverse complement strand
AATGAAATTGATGATATTGAATCGACATATTATGATTTTAATTTTAATCTCAAATGAAAAACTCCTCGGGTGTTTTGAATTGAATCCCAATATTTTTAGCGAAAAATTTGTCTGAATCACTGAAATCTTGAGATCTTCCAGCTGCGTCTCCAATGAAAACCGAATTATAATAGTCAATGTGATGTTTGATATTGGTAATATCCTTATCGTTAGAAATTGACTCAAGATCTTTTAAAAATTGATTCCACATTCCAATATTTGGTTTTCTGTATAAATTATTATTATTTTGATCACTATTTAAATGAGAACTCTTTGGGATTTTAGCAGATGAATAAATCAATGGACAGGATTTGATTAATTTTAATTGATTTAAGATTAAATTGATTTTATTTTGATAATTTTTGAAAGACTTTTGATTGAAATCAGCTACTATTCCACCTTGATTAGAAAAAATTACGATTATATTGAGACTTTTGCTATTATTTATAGAAGCTAAAGTTGGCAAAACTTTATCATTTAACCAAACCCAATCATCTGAATTCATTGGAAATTTTCTACCACTTTTTGTCTTAATTAAAGTATAATCTAAATCAAATGCATATATAACTAATTTTTCATTTTTATTGCTTTCAATTTCAATATCATTTTGTTTTTCAATTTCAATTGCAATTTTGATTTCATCTTTGATTTCATCTTTGATTTCAACTTCATCTTCTTTTCCATTTTTATTGACATTATTAGTTTTATTATCAGTACAAACATTATTTATTTCTATGGTTTTATTATTTGCATTATTAATATTGTTATTGTTATCCTTTTTTATTTTATTATTACGATTACGATTACGATTACTATTACTATTACTATTGCTACTATTACGATAATCGGATGCCCTCGCATTTTCTATTTTTCTCACTGCTTTTAGTTTAATTTTACTGGTATTTTGCTTTATCATTAAAAGTTTCTCATGGAATCTGGCTGCAAAATCTGTTGGTGTCACTAATATCAAGTTCCCACTTATTGACCAGTTTTGTTTTCTCGCTGTCCTCAAACTGGCTGCTAAGTTGATGTTGGTGGTGTCCGATGACAATAAGGCCAAAATGTCCTGGCTCTGGGCTCTCTTTTTGTTGGACACAAGGCTTCTCTGGTGCTCTGTCTGCAGTGCTCTCTTTCCCATTTGCTCTCTTCTGCTCACGTCTAATGTCTGTTCTTGTTCTATCTCTGTTTCAACTGTTTTCTCTATACTTTTCTCTCTTTTTGTAGATTGCATTTTGAGTTCCGTCTGGTCGGGGCTCACTGCCGGCGTTGTTCACGTGTAAAAAGCGAATTTTCCACCGACTCAGTCGAAAAGAAGCGAAAGAAGTAAAAGAAGTAAAAGCAAAAGAAGTAAAGTAAAGGTGGAAGAGCCCAACAGCAAAAGAAGCTCAGAATATCACAATCCTCCAGCTGCTCTGCTCTCAAGTCTGTTTTCAAGATGTCCTTGGTTAAGCTAGGTTACATTTGCTCCCATTTGCAAAACTGTGCTACTCGTCGTATTCCCTTGACCAGCATTCCCTACACCAGACAATCCATCAATGTTGCACTCCATTTATACAAAGAGGGTTTTATATCTGCCATCTCCAAGGGCTCTGTTGTTAGACCTGATTTGCCTTCAGAAAACATCGAGGTGACTTTTGACAACATTGCTACAAGAAAACTATGGGTCACTTTGAAATACAGAGACAATAAGCCAGTTTTAGGAAAACTCAGGCTAATTTCAACTCCTAGTCAAAAGTTTTTTTTGTCTGATGTAGAAATTAAAGCTTTAAGCAGTGGTTTGAGTGTTAGAAAAATCAAGCCTCAACAGCCCGGAGAGTTAATATTGGTTCAATTGGAAGATAAGAAAATCATTGATTTACAAGAAGCTGCCAAAAAGAATTTAGGAGGTTTGGTTCTTTGCAGAGCTAGAACTTAATCTTCATAACAACATTTGATATTAATTCCAATTTTGCCTGTTTTCATGATATTATGATTCATTACTTTAGTGCTTTAGTGCTTCAGTTCTTTATTAATTGTTTTTTTTTTTTTTTTTTTTTTTTTACTTTTCTTTTTTATTTTTTTCCTTTGGCTTTTTTTTTTTTCTTTTTCTTTTTCTTTGTCTTTATTTTACTTAATTTTATGGATTTTGATCCATTCTTTGTCATATATATATTCATTTTGTACATAGATACTGTCACCATTCAAAATAAATGATTCTGGATTCTATCTTAACTTGTGTAGATTAAATTAAGTATTTTATACGTATATTCTATATAGTAGAATCAGTCGATTACTCTTCAAGAATGTCTCCATCTTTGGAAAGAAACTCGTCAACAGCCTTACCATCAGGCTTTCCTCCACTCTCTATGTACATTTTATATTTATTTTCAATGTTGTTTATGACTTTATCGACTTTGAATGTTTTGATAAATTTTAATTTGGGATTATCAAAATGACCGTTTTCCAAGTCTTTATTAACTCTTACCCAATCACTGATACAAGATCCAGGTGAATTTTCAATGTCTTTATGATCTTTGGGACATTTACATCTGCATCCAATTCCATTTTTTTGGGGCAAATCATAATTCAAAAATTTGTTATCAGATTTCAATTCTTTTGCCATATTTTTACTTTTACTTTTATTTTTATTTTTATTTTGATTCTTGAAATAATTGTCACTCATTTTATATGGCAAATGATTATCAAATGAATTTGATGGACAGTGTCCTAATGTTGTATGTTTATAACCAATATCTCTGAAATAGTGTAAATCTGTTAAATTCAAAAACATTCCCAAGGCCAATGTATGAACCGGTGCATCACCCCATCTTTCTTTAAAAAAACCTCCACTTTGATCTAGATATTCAAAATATTGATCATAAATGTCATTGTCCCATATATCCAATCTTGCAATCTCGAAATTTGACCAAAAATGGCAGAAATTGTATTCTTCGTTATTAAAATAGTCCTTTTGAATTTCAGGTATAAAAATTCTTGATGACTTATCGATTAGTGACTGTAGTACTTTGGGGTCTAGTTTTGAGTCATTATCTACTTCTTTAGCTATATCGATTAAATGGTCAATTTTAATATTATTCTCAATTAAATCAATTAATTCTTGTTTTTCTTTGATATTTTTATATCTCTGCAATAGATTTCCATTATCATTGCCATCTGGAAATTTGAAATTATTCATTTGATTGACGAATAAACTCCAAGCAGATTGGGTTTGAATGTTATTTTTCTTAATAAATGCTTGAGTTATTCTAAACAAGTTTGGAATGGTTGAAGTTAATTCTTTGATTAATACGGTGAATCCATATTTTTTGTTATTCTTCTCCATTTCAATAAAAGGATCGTAGGTTAAATCGCAAAAAAATTGAACATCGGGCTCAACTCTCCAGTACCATTTATATTTTTTCAATAGAGGATGCTTGTAAAACTTTCCTGAATAAAATCTGCACATTTTGTGGTATGATGGCATTAAGCCATACATTATACCTCTATCGCCTTGACTGCTGATGCCTTCCTTGTATATTGATTCGTCAAACTCATATGTATTTGTTTCTTTATCTTCTTGGTTGTTCTTTTTAATTGGAAACTCCCATAAGTTTTCGGAGACCAAACCAAACTCGACTTTTGAGGAGGTGTGTAGCAGAACTGTCTTCTTGAAATCATCAGTAAAGGGCTCGTCATTTAGGAAGACCCAGGGATAGTTGAACCATTGGTTGAAATGTCTTTCTAGGGAATCCATGGACCCGATAACATCACCCACTTCTTTATTTCTCGCCAACACGACCAACGCAGCATTTGCTCTCTGGGGATATCTTTGGCTGATCAAATCAGTGTCCATACAACCAACATAAAAGGGCTGGTCGAACTTGGTGAAGAGGTATCTCTGGGATATGGGAACCTTAGCAGGTATTGGTTTTTTCTCCTTTCTAGCTTTTCTTTCCACCTTGTCATCATCAAATTCGTCGTAGATGTCGAACTTGGACTCGAAAGCAAGATTCAAGGACCTGTCTTGAAATCGAAATGGTGAGTATAAGCCAAGATCGATGTCCTTCCCATCGATCGTTACATGTTGAGCAGCCCCAGGCCCATTGAAGAGTATGTCGAAGTGGTTCTGCTTCTTGATAAGCTCTGAGGGCGAACCTTGGGTCTGCAAACCAAAGGATACGTAGAGTATAGCAGATACTATCAAGAGAAATAGCCAGAGCTGGATGTTGATTATCTTGCAAACCTTCACTCTTCTGGTGAGAATACTCATTTTCAAAGGCAGCAAACGAGGTGTGGGAGATGGAAACAGCAGAACAACGACAGCAGGAACAGCAGGAACAACAGAAGCAGCAAAAGCAACAAAATCAACACTGATATCCTACAGCAGAGAAGCAGAGCCACCAGAGACACCAGGAGCAACAGCCGAAGAGCCCACGCTCGACACAAGTGAAAAAACACTATGTGTCGATTCTTTTCTCACAGGCACTCACAAAACCAGAGCCAACCTCTGTCTTCAGTTATCATGAACACAAGAATGCCCTACAACCAACGCCACTGATGAGTAACAGATCCAGAAGACTAACAGTGAAACCCAGCACCAGGAAACAGAGGACCAGCTTGGTAGCGAGCTCCTTTTCCAGCTTTCTGAACAAGAACAGCTTTGAGCTCTCAGACTCGAGTCTCGACGAGCTAATCCATTCCAACTACTACGACGATGATCCCATGCTGTTGCTCAAGCCTTCGCCTTTGAAGCCAAAGATATCCAGGCACAGGTCGCCTCTTTCGAAGCAGAGCAGCAACACCATCTTGAACTCGTTTCTAGAGACGAGTTCCCATTCCCCATTTAAGTTCCACAAGTTTAACAATTTGAACAAGTCGTACAGTGAAAAAGATGGTGCAAATAAGACAAACGATGTGATACCAGAGCCTGTGGACGACAACATTTTAGAAGACAGAGAATCCACTCCTACAAACAATCCAGTGGATTCTAGCCACTTGGACATTTCAGCAGATACAACCACTTTCAATAATAGGAGAGTCAAAGAGAGTGTAAACACGATAATAATTCCTCTCAGAGATGACGATGATACCACTTCAATGACCTACAACAATCGAAACACTCCAGACCCAGTTAAAAACAGCAACTCATTAAAGATCAAGACTCGAAAACCTACACCAGCTAAATTGGTCAAATTTGCAAATGTGGAACAGTTTTCCAAAGATTTGACCACTTCAATGATAAACAGGAAAATTCAGGATATTACTGACACTTTGCAATCCATGTCATCTCCTATTGCCAATGATAAAAAAAGCAATGGGGCTCTAAATAAAACTAAAATCGGTATTATAAACAGTAATGATCTGGACAATAATATTCTCGAGCAGGTCAATTCTGAAATTAATACCAGTGTTATTAGCAACCTAACTGAGAATAGCTACAAGTCAATCGATGAGTACAAAACACCCAGCCCCCCAGTTATGAGATCGTTTGAGCAAACACCACCTCACAATCAAATTGATATTAATCTAAATCAAAAAAAAAACAGTCTTTTAAAACCGAAAAATACTTTATATCCAAAGATATTAAAGCAGATTCCTCTATTGAAGGAAACTTTTAAGGATACCGAACATAACGATAGTAATAAATATACAAAAGAATCAAGAAATTTGAGTATAATTGAAGCTAAGACTCAAAAACATCAAAACAAAAAACGTCATGACATTGACGATAAAGAAAAAGAGAAAGATAGTAATAAAGATCTTTTGAAATCAATTGAATTGGAGAAGAAAACAAAGAAACATGGAAATTCAAGACAAAACAGTTTAATAGAAAAAGTTCCGATTAATAATAATAATGATAAAAATGGTGAAATATCTAAAAGAAATAGTATTGAACATCTTAAAAAACTTAAACATAAACTCGCAAATAGTGAAAAGATTGAAATAAAAGTACTGAATAACAGTGAAATAAGTAAAAAAAAAGCCTTAAATCAGAACAAATTAAATAATGAATTTGAAAAGAAAAATGAAAGCAAAAAAAGAAGAAGAGAGCTGGATGTATCAAGTATTGATATCAATATTAATGCTAACAATTCGGATGAAACGATACGATCATCACGATCTTTAACTTCAAGTACAAGTCCATATAAATATATCAATGAAAATTCTACAGTTAGTGATTGGGATGATGAAAAATGGAAAACATTTATCAAATTGGTTTATAAAGCCGTTAAAAAAAAGGATAAAAAACTATTATATAATACTAAAGTCATTGAGAAATTTGGGATAGTGGATGGACTAGAGTTGAGTTTGAAAGAAAAATTAATTCGAAAATACTATAAAATGGGAAATTTCAATAAAATGAGTTATAAAAAAAGAAGAATTAGTGAAAACGATAATATTGACAATAGTAGTAATAAACTTAATAATGATAAACGGAAAGATAAACAGAAAGATAAACAAAATACATAAATAAATGATTAATAAATAAATAATAAAGGAAATAAAAGTAACAAATAAATGCATAAATAAGTAAATGAGTAAATAACCTGAAACCTCATAATGTGCCTGTGAAAACAAGTGAATACCAAAATTTGATAAAAATAAAGATTTTTTAAAAAAAGAAGCATGAAGCAAGGAAGTCAAATAAAGTTTATGTTTTTTTGTTTTTTTTGGATTTATTTTAATAGTGGAGTTGTTTCGTTATATTTTTGATTTTTTGCTTGATGAGAGTATAACCATTTTTGGTAGAAATAGAATAAATCTAAAATAATACATCCAAAACAACCAATTAAAAAAGGCATTTCCTTTTTCAAAAATAGAACTTTTTGGAATTTTTTAGGACTTTTAAGAAATTGATTTGAAGTTAGAATAGAAAGTGCTAAATTCGAATTACCGGATAACGAACATAAAAATAGTAAAGGAGAAATGTACTTTGTTGATTTTCTTTTAAAATTTTTATAAAGCTGTGGAATTCTAGAACCAATATAGAAAAATGGAACTAACCAGGAAATGTATAAACCATAGTTGACAGCTGTTATGTTGTTGGAGTCAGCCTGGTTATAATTTATAGGAGCAGCATTTGCTTTTGGTACAGCTAAGGATAATGCCATTATGTTAGGCAAAATTTTGTTCTTATTGCTGCTGTCGTTATTAAGGATGATATGGTTGTATGTGACTTTGTTTTGAGTAGTCCTGGAATAGAAATAGCTGTAATAAATGAACAAGGATGCCATGACCAAATCATTACAGACACCATAGAAACTCAAATAGATCTGGTTTTTTAGCTGATGTGTCAATATACAACCAATGAAGTTAGAAAAATCGCCTAGGAGCCATATCAAAATGAAATATGGAGACAAATAGTCAGCTTTTTTCAACTTGTACATCTTTAGCTGTTGAGGAAATTGGGCAGTGAAAAAGGACAATATGGATAGCGCAGTAAAGAACTTGGACAACGAGCCTGAGCTGATGTTGGAGCCAAAATCCAGCTCTTGATCTGTGCTGAAGATAGACCATGTGGAACTGGCTAAAATGCTCATCTTGGAGTGTGATGTGGTGGGTGTTGAAGTGCTGCTGGGCCTGTTTTCTGTTGAAAACAAGAAGAACACCTGGCAGACGAGAGGCTCCTGTGGTGTTTAAATAGGCCTGAAACCAGTTTGCCAATCACATTTCATGTCCATCCACCGCTGTTCTGCTTATCAGTAGACCATCCAACCCAGATCAGATCAAAACTGATTCAAACCAAATCAGCGCGATAAGCCGTGGTCTCCACGCTACTGCCTTCCTAAAACAATCAAAAAACAGCGCACTGACGTATACCGCGTTGTTGTGCGTATCTTGCGTATTGCACCTCAACTATGGTACAGACATCTACCTGCAACAGCACACATTCTAACGCATTTGAATCCGTGTGGCTGGCTCGAAGGCACGTGGTGTAAACAGAGGACAGAGGGTAAACAAAAACAGACTGAGATGGAGCAAGAGCCTGATGAGAGGTAAGTCTTTCCAGCCTACAATGCAGTAGCTGTAACATCTCTTATACTATATTTCCTGTCTCCTTTGTTGTTTCTGCTCATCAGAACTGTCCATTGTATTACTTCTAACCAAAAATGGCTGATGAAGAGGACTACTCGTCTTTACCGCTATCTGAACGTTTGGTCCATAAAGTATGTTGTTGTTGAAGTTACTCTTTCAACTGTGTTAACGATCTCAACCTCTGGATGACCCCAATTACTAACCAGCTTTTTATCAATTCGCCAATTCATTTGATTTTAGGTGTGGAAAGTTCGTCAAGCTTCTTACTTGGAAATCATAAAATCCTTTGAACAATCTCCAAACGAAAATGCTGAGTGTTTTCAGCCCTTTTTGCATGATCCAAATATATTCAAATCTATTGTCATTGAAAAAAATGTCGTTGCTCAGGATACTGGGATCTTGGCTCTAGTCAAGTTTCTAGAGTTTGGTGGAACTAATGCTTGTATCAAATTGAGATCAACTGTCATGCCATCGTTAATTGAAAAGGCTCTCCCATCCTCAAGACCTTCCACAAAGAAAAACTCAATAGAGGCAATTTTATGGTTTATAGAATTGGATATCCCAGATCCTATTATTGAAGACCTACTATTGTTCATTCCTCACAAACTACCCAAATTGGTGGTGGGAACTCTACAAGCTTTTGTGGAAGTCTTTAAAAGCTTTGGTGCAAAAGTAATATCTCCCAAACCAATTATCCCGTTATTACCAAAACTATTTGCTCATGGTGATAGAAATGTCAGAGCTCAAACTTCAAATTTATCTTTAGAGATTTATAGAGGCATGGGTGAGCCCTTTTCACAAATTTTATTTCCGGATTTGAAACCTGTACAAGTCAAGGATCTAACAAAACTATTTGATTCAATTAAAAATGATCCTCCATATGTTCCTCCAAGAATGCTAAAATCAGCAAGAGAGGCATTGGAAAGAGAAAAGGCCATCTTAAATACTTCAAATGCTTTAGCAGGCAATACTGACAATGATTATGACATGTCATCCCCTGCAAATGATCAACTGCAGGAGTTAGATGCCTATGATATGATCACCGCGGTAGACCTTTTACCAAACTTACCAGAAGACTTGTCAACAAGAATCAACTCATCCAAATGGAAAGAGAGAAAAGAAGTGCTAGAAGAAATAGAACCAATGTTTGCCAAAACAATGAAATTGGCCAACAATGTCGACTATTCGGATTTCATAAGAATCTTATCCAAATGCATGAAAGATGCAAATATAATGGTAGTCACCTCCGCCGCAAATATAACAAGCTCCATAGCGAAAGCATTGAGAAAAGATTTCCAAAAATATCTAGAATTGATTTTTATAAACATACTCGAAAGAACCAAAGAGAAAAAACCATCCATTGCTGATGCCCTTAATGAAGCATTATTCTCCTGTTTTAACAGTTCTTCATTTTCTGACATTTTACTAGACTCTTTAAAAACAATCACCCATAAGACTCCTCAAATTAGAATATCTTGTACAAAATTTCTAATAAGATGCCTTCAAAATACTAAAATTCCCCCTACTGATGATGAAGTCAAATCAATAATGGAAGTGGGCTTGAAAATACTAAACGATACTCAAGCACCTGTTAGAAATGAAGCCCAAGAATTAATTGGAACTTTAATGAAAATAACCGGTGAAAGACAATTGAATCAATATTTTGAAAATATAGATCAAATTAAAACTAAAAAAATTAAAGAGTTTTTTGAGAAAGCCGAAGTCAAAGCAGTTCCAGTCGTCATAAAACCAAAAACAAGACCTAAACCAAATCCTCCATCTTTCAATGGCCCAAGAAAACCCACTTTGGGAAAAATGTCTAGACCTCCGGCCTCAAAACCACCACCTGTGCCTAATAATAATTCAAATCCTATTTCCAATCCAACTTCCAATAATACCAATAACACTGTTGAGCAACAAAGAAGACCACTTGCTTCAAGATTGGGCATTAGAAAACAACAAAACACAGAACCTCCTGCTCTATCTGTTTCCAGAAACGATGAAGATGATATTCAGATTAACACATTTAGTCCTTCACAAATGCTTAAAAAAAACTTTTCGTCAATACTTCCATCAAAACGAATGGCCAGTTCTCCGTTAAAACGGAACGACGATACCACGGCTTTTAAATCCACAAACACTAATGGTACATTCCTACTGCAAGAAACAGGAAAACTAACATCCATTTCGTTGACAAATAATAATATAAGAAGCAAACTAGAAAGTGTTTCCAATGAAAATAATTATGACACCAATTTCGAATTAAAGCAACTCAAAAGAGAAAAAGAGGCTTTGCTAAAAGAGAAAAATAATTTTGAATTGCAGCAAAGCACTTGGAACATTGAAAAAAACAGAATGCTAGAAGAACTTGAAATGCTCAGGTTGCAAAATGAATCTTTAAAACTTGAAAACCTGAACCTAGTTTCCAAAAGTAAAACATTAAAAGAAGAATTTACAAATAACAAGTTGTCGCTAAAATCTAAAGATACCCAATTGACACGAGTGCAATTGGATTTGGAAAACTCCAGAAACAAAATAATAGAGTTGCAGAAGGAACTTGAAAAGGTCAGATCCCAGTCCCATTACTATCCATTAACCTCAACGCAACTTAAACCAAACAACTTTCCAAACGCTAAACATGCAAGCATGTTTGAGGGCTTGAGCACATCATCAATGCAAATGATTTCCAATCAATCAAACGATATAAGATCCGGTGTGGAAAACCTATCAATTGAAAATGGCTTGTCCTATATGAATGATGATAAAAACATGTACAACTCCAATTTCAACCAAAGGAACTCTGGACAGTTTAGTCCCAGACGAAGCATGATAGGAATGCCACCTCCAAACAGACACAGCAAAACCATAGCCAATGTTTTCGATCCAAACAATGATGATAGCTGGAGAAGAGCAGCCGAAGTGACGTCCCAGCTAAAGGCTAGAATTGAAAAAATGAAAGCAAGATCGCGAAACAACATTGGTTAGAAGCATTGTCTGGAACGTTGTGCTCCTCCAAAGAGCACTTCGCATAGCTGCTGATGTCTGGCTCAGAGAAACTTGTCTTATATACCTCTATATCTCTATACCCTTGATAACCTCAATCCACTTTTTACGCTTTCAGTTACGCTCCGAAACGTGTTCGGTTCGAAACCGTCACGACGGTCGCTCCCGGGTTTGCATATATGTGCGTCTGAATGCGTGTGTGTATAACCGAAATGCATGTAGATGCAGTTCGCGTTATTGTATCAACAAATATTAAATATAATCTATCAACTCCTTATGAGCTGTCTGGTTTCTTTCTCTTTAATCTCTTCTTTCTCTTTCTAGATGCATTATAACAGCCGAATGCTAAGATTAGTCTGATATTGTTGTTCACCGATTTGTTCCAGTTCAATATTCCATGCTCTCCAATTCTAAGATTACTTCAAAAGTTTCTCAAGACCTTATCAATGCTTCAAATAAATTCAATACTAATAGGAATACCAATACAAATAACAAAATTTCCTCGAGCACAGTTTGCACAAAGGATTTTGGCAAAAATCTTGCAACCTACAAAACTACAGATGTAGCTAAAACCGAGCTTCTTCAAAATTCAAATTTTTCAAAATCCAAAACTGATCCTTTTCGAGAATGGAGAATAGAATGGTTGAATATATTACCTAGATCTTATATTTATTTTGATTCAAGAACAGAAGAAAACCCAGTTTTAAAGGCCAACAAAAATGCTCTTTGTCAGTTTGAAAAGTACTTTGTATCATGTTTTAGAAAATTGAAGGCTAATATTGCTCCAACATTTCAACCAAACCAAACTACTATTATAATAACAATGAATAATTATAAGAAAAACCCTCAAAACTCGAATGATTTAATTTTTTCGGTTGCTGAAAAAAGAGAAATCAAAATTTGGGGATACGAAAAAACAAACCGATTTTTATTGAACTTGTTCAACCAAAGAAATCAGAAAAGTCAACTTTTTCTCAACCAATTATATTCTCAAAATTCACATCTCCAGGTCAAAAATCCAAAGCCTCAGGAACAAAACAACCAAACTGACAATAACGAAGCAAAAATTCTAACCCAGATAACAAACAATCTAAATCATCATCAAAAACAACGTCGTCTTCAGCAGCAGCATCAGCAACAACTAAAAAGAAATAAAACAACTGAGTTATCTACTTTATTGAAACAGGAAAAATATTATGGAAACACTGGAACCTCCGAAAAAGAAAAACTTTGCATTTTTCATAGACCTTTTTTTTATGTTTATGATCTTAGTCAAAGATATCGACCACCATATATCAAAGAATATAACGCCAAAAATAATGCTCCTGATAGCAACAAACTGAATAATAATAAAAACAAGCCTAATGGAGATGAAACTTTTGATACTATTCCTCAATTTTATGCTTCCACTGAAGGTAGATCACCCTTTGTGCCTGATCCAGATGATTTTGATGATACAAAAAGAGTTTTAAAAAGATTTTACAGATTTAGAGCAAACAAAGCTTATAGAAGAAACTTGCGAAAAATTTATTGTCAAGATTATGATTCAAATGAAACCGATAAAGATTGTATAGACGATGATAATTTTGTCTACAATGTTGAACTTGAAAATCAACTTGAACAAGAAAGAATCAGAAATATCAACAATAGCAACAATAACAATTTGACGAATAATGAAAATCCTGAAACACTCAATGATACTAACACTGCTAATCAGAAATATAAAGTCAAAAGGTTAGATAATGTTCATATTCCTGCATTAGAAAATCATTCTACAAAAACTGACAATGATAAGAAATTTGATCAAATTAATTCTATCCAAAATAATAATATTTTCAGTCCATCAAAATTATCCAACGATAAGACTGAACCGACATCGAAAATTTCAGTTTCTCCAAACAAAAATTTAAATTTTAATGCTTTCAGCAATTTCAATACCTTGAACTTCAACTGTGCTAACAACTTTAGTAATAACTTTAGCAATAACTTTAGCAATAACTTTAGTAATAATAATAATAATAATAATAATAATAATAATAATAATAATTATAATTATAATTATAATTATAATAATCACTATAATCACTATAATCACTATAATCACTATAATATTTTAAGCAACCATATATTTTTAAATAATACTACTAATAAAAACAATCAAAGGAATATTTCAGCTGTAAAACTTTCCGAAACATGTGTCAAAATTACAGGATTAAATTCTGTTTACACTGAAAGAAGAAAGCGATCATTTTTTGAAATTGAAGCTTCTGGAGTTAAATCCAGTCAATTTGGTGCCACATCGTTTAACACAATGAGAACTGAGGGTGTAGGCAATGGTTTAGGGCCAGCATCGTCCTTTGTTAGTTCAAAGGAAATTAGGTTGTTGAAGAAAAAAGTACTTGATAATAAGACCACATCTCGGCTTGCTAATTGTGTAAATAATGATAACTATGAAACAGATAATCATACTACTACTACTACTACTACTACTAATAATAATAATAATAATAATAATAGTAATAATAATAATAATAATAATAATAGTAACGAGAAATCCATCAATAATATTGATAATCAAAAGGCATGCACAAAAGTAGCAAACGATTGTGAAAAGAAATTGAGATATCAAGAAAACATAACTTTTGATGGTAGGGGTTTAGAGAAAATTCAAGAAAACGAAGAAGATAATAAAGATGACAATCAACATAATATTAAATGTAGTATTAATGATAATAAAAATATAGCTTTTACTACTATCACTAATGAGGATAACAAAAATATCAACTGCAAAAAGCTTCAAGTACCTTTAGAGCATACTGGGTATTGTGAAAACTGTCGAGTAAAATATGATAGTTTCAAAGAGCATATTATCACTGATAAGCATAAAGCATTTGCTAGAACAGCAAAGTATTTCAAGAGAATTGACGACTTGATTAGTCTTTTAGCAGAATCAAGAAGCTACGAGAGGTGAATTGATTGATTTTCAATTCATTTTACAGATACATTTTACACATATTTTTCGAACTTAGATTTCTCAATTTAAATTTTTATATTTAATATAGCATAAATAGCATTTTTAATTCAGGTATTTATTAGTTTGATAACCGTAAATATTGTTTTTCATTCTAACAGTTTAATAGAGGTCGCATCATGGAAAAAAAGAAACTAAAAATTGAAAATGTGTATTAGATGATTTAAAATTAATGATTAAAAGTATTCAATAAAGTATTTAAAAACAAATAAAGAGGTGGTTAGTTGATTAATTGAAAAAAAAAGGGCAATCATTGTAAAAAATTAAAATAAAAAAACAAGAAATTTCCATAAGTTAAAGAGAATTAAAGGATTAAGATTTTAGAATTAAAAATTAAGAAACGAGAGTTAAGAAAAACGAGAAGGAAAATAGAAATCAAAGAAAAAATCAAAAAATCAAAAAATCGAAAAATTAAAATTATATGTAATTCTAATTAATTAATAGTTATTAAAAAGAATCAATTAAAAAGAGAAATTTCCGGCAGTTAAATCCTTTTGATCTGCTTTAAAATTTTGAGCTCTTTCTAATCTTTCCTCCATTTCTCTTAGTTCTCTTTCTTTTTCTAATAACTCTTGTTTTCTCTTTAAAAGATCTTGTTTAAACTTCTCTTCTAATAAGTTCAATCTTTCTTGTTCTAATCTAACAGCTTCTTCTTTAGATGCATAAACGTCTGAAATAGCAGAAGCGGCAGAATCGTTTATTGGAGATAGATTTAGATTATTTGAAGATTGTTTATTAATATTGAATGATAATTTGGAAGGATTTGATTTCAAATCGGGGTAAGATAAGTCAATGGTAGAAGTGTTCTTTTTATCTTTATCGGATAAAGCATCAGTTCTGTATTTTTCATATAAGATTTCTTGAGTGTGCTCTTTCAAATCTTGTAAATGTGAAATTAATAGGGCACTTCTTAAGGTGATGAAATCACTTTGGTCTGGATCTTCGATATCAATTGTACCCCATGGGTATTGTCTAACTCTGATCAAGTCGCCATCTGGACCAGTAATTTCATCATTGGAGCCAACAACAGCAAAGGGAATCAAGGCTCTTAATGCAGTGTTTGCATCGATAGTTTCTTCGTCATCGTAGTCCAAATCGTATGGGAAATTGTAGATTGGAATGTTATAATGTTTTAAGTCTTCCATGATTAATTTTTTGTTCAAAGTCAATTCAGGCTTAGTCAAGGAGTCGGCTTTGGAAATAACAGGTATGACATTGACCAAACCACTTAATCTTTTCATGATTTCAACATCGATTTCTCTCAAGCCATGACCAGTTGGCACAATAAAGTATAATAAGCAGTGAACTCTACCATCTTTGAATCTTGGATTTCTTCTGATTCTACTTTCTTCTAATAGAATTTCATCGTATTGGTGCCTGATATAGTCGATTATTATCGAAAAACTTGACTCGTTGTCAATTGAGTCACCAAAGCCTGGAGTGTCAATAATGGACAAAGAGACCTTGACACCTTCGTTGTCTTCTAATTCCACATTTTCGGTACGCAAAGTCAACTCTTTCTCAGAAGAAGAATCCGAAGGATCAGGAATGGTGGTGGAGGTGTCGACCACTTGCTGGCCACACAAGGAATTGATGAAAGTGGATCTACCAGTGCCTGACTGGCCAACTACCATCAAGGTGAATTGAATACCCTTCTTAAGGGTTTTCTTCTTTCTCAACTTGGAGGAGGAACCGATAACTGCAACCATTGGAACAAAAACCTGGACAGAACACAGAGCACAACCAAACAGGACCTAGGGTCTGATAATACAACAATGTAAACAAAACTGAGCTGAATATGCCAGTGTTTTCTGATGATAATTACAATATAAACAGATAAATTCCAGACCAAAAGAGCTTCGTGTTGTTTAGTCGAAATTTGCGTTGAGCGCGATAATTCAACTACCCAAACAGGAAATATAGTTATCGCAACTCTGTACGTGATAGTCACGAGATACTCACGTGCGAGGTTCCAGTTCTGTTTCACGTTTTGGAGACGAATAAAGCAAGTGGAAAGAATATAAATATCCGATGCTAAGTCGTTATTATATTTCAGTCAACGATGTCGAACATAGAAATAGTAAGTATGGTGTGGTATTCCAGGCTGTTGAGTTGCAGGCCCAGGGGCTTGTGTTCTGTGCGTGTGTTCGAGAGAAACTAAACATTAACAAACCATACCAGGCATCTCTCTACGAGACTGTTATTGATGAAGTCATTGCCAACTCCAGAGATGCTTTTGAGAATAGTGGGATTGATGAGGCAACATTGCAAGATTTGCGAAAAATCTGGAGAGACAAATTGTCTGCTTCCAATGTTGCTAAGTTTTCCTGGTCCACAATTGACAAGATAGTTATACCCAACCATGCCAATAATATGAACATTACTAATCCTACTAACCCCAATGGTATCGGCAGCAATAGTGCAAGTAGTATCGCCAATGGCAATAACGCAACTCGAAATATTCCTTCAAGTTTTACGCCAACGATCGATTTGAACAATAATGTTCCAACGCACTCGAGTCATTTAAATGAAATTCCAAACACCACTCGCAACCATCACGAAACCTTACAATTGCCTGGAATCAAAGATGAGTCTGTTATGAATAATGCAAACTATCACGAGATGAATAGAATGCAACTACCAAATAACAATATTATTCACAATAATATGGTCAACAATAGCAATATCATCAGCAATAATATTAATAATAGCAATAATATTAATAATAGCAATAATAATGCCAATAACAATAACAATAACAATACCAATAATAGTAATTCATCGATGATTAATAATTCGGGTTTAGTTCTTCCTAATCAGGTCGATGGAAGTTCGGTGCATCTAGCCAACTCAAAGAATTATGATGATGATTACTACAATTTTGAATTGGAATTGGATCTTAGTAATAGCGCTATTGACGGTAGTAGTAATAATATTAATATCAATAAAAATACACAAAAAAACAAAAGTAAAAATAAAAACAAAAACAAAAAAACCAACAACCTAATAAGACAAGTGGATGGTCCATTAGACGATGATGATATTGATGAGCTTTCAGATTCTGATGATCCATTAAACTCTTCTGATGATGACGAAGGAAATAGGTCAGAAGAAGATTCGGATGACGAAACTGATCAAAATAATATTCTTTGTCTTTATGATAAGGTCCAAAGAGTTAGAAACAAATGGAAATGCACTTTAAAAGATGGTATTGCAAGTATAGATGGGAAAGATTACGCCTTTATGAAGTGTACTGGTGAAGCTGATTGGTAATCAGTGATCAAAAAACTTTTTTTCCTTTTCTTTTCTTTTCTTTTCTTTTCTTTTCTTTTTTTATCGTCTTAGTTTTAATTTTTGTTTTGTTTTAAATTTTTTTTTCTTATTTTTATATTTCTTTCTTTCTCTCAACTTCTTTCAATACTATGTTTTTCCTTTGGCTTTTTGATATATATATATATATATTAGTTTTAATAATTTAATTTCAAAGTTCAGGTTTTATATTCTCAGATGGCATCTTATAGATTGTATTGAATTTTGAATGTTAAATATGAAAAGTAAAGTATAATTATTAACTGGTGAGTATTTAAATTAAAAGAAATAAGGATCCACAGTGGTAAACAGCAAATCAGAAATTAAACAAAGCATAAAAATAAACTCAATTAAACAAATAAATAAATAAGTAAGTAAATAAATAAATAAAAAAAATAAAAAAATGAAATACAATGTAATTAAACAAAGTTTTACCAAAAACTTAATAAAGATAATAGAATAAACAAAAGAGCTCAGAGAAAACAAATAAACAAATCTGATATGAACATATTAATAAAATAATGAATTAAAAGGAAATGAAAAAAAAAAAAAATCCAACCGTAATCAATATAAATACCCAGCAGGTTCAATATTAAATGTGTTAATCATAAAATAATGATATTGAAAATTAAGCTTAAACTAGAATTTTTATAATCTAGATTTAGTAATTAACCAAAGACTTTAATTTCGTTGGAGTCGTCATTAGTTGACAATATTTTTTCATTTAAATCCTCATTATTATAATTCTCAACCCAATAAACCTCCGAAATATTTTTTTGAATTAGTTCGATTGTTTCTGGAAAAAACCTTCCATAAATATTAGTAGATAGTCCTGCATTTTCACTCAATACTATCAAAATTCCCTTATTGGACTTATCAAATAAGTTAGACGTCTTGAAAAACTGTTGATTGGGATTTTCCTTGAATTTGCGGAATAAAACCAAATTGTGATAGTTATTTATGTCATGTTTGATCTTCTCAATTCTCTCTGGTGATGTAGTTACTTTCAATTTCAAAACATATTCAAACTCATCTGGTTTGTTGCTGCCACCACCACCCCCGAATAACCTACTTAGCTTGGACTTGTTGAAGGAAGATTGGCTTTTTGAATGAAATAGTTTTTTTAATCCCATCTGGTATCTGTACTGCTAGCATAAATTAACAAAATCTTTCGCTCTTTCTATGACTTGGCTCTTCAGAATCAAAATGTTTTCATTAGATATAAAGAAGAATTGCAAATGTTTGCTGATTGTGTTTTCACAATTTTACATTTGCAAAGTACCATAAAACCAGATTCCGAGCCTTCGACGTGAGTTTTGACTAGTCAGAACACGGCCCTCCATCTTCGTAACAGAAAATCTTAAAACGTGATTGTACTGCATTTGAAACTGCAGAACATCATGTGTATGTCCGTTTAAATGGGTGCTTTAGTGGTAAGGTATTGATTGATAACGCGAGCGTCGGCACAACAAATCCAATCTGAAATTTCAGAGCGAAATCAACGCCCAAAAGCAGTAATATGTGCTATTATTCAGGTACACGCTGATTAAAGCGTGATCGGTATGCAGAAAAACGGTCATTGCCCAGAGATTCAAATGCGTGCAGAACAATCTGGCTCCAACGCTGTGGACCAATTCATCGCGATGGTAACTGTTGAGAAGTCAAGGAGAAAGTCAATGAAATTCAACGAAAAAATCAATGAAAAAATCAATGAAAAAATCAATAAGTTTCAATGCTGATCTTGCCGATTAACTATCACCTGGTGGTTCATTGATTTACAATTCTAGTCGTGCAATGCTTTTCTCGAGTATCTCTCCAGAACCTAAAATGTTGCAAAATGCTCTTTGTTAGTAATTCCATTCTTATTGCTTCGTAGAAGGGTACTTTTCCCAATACCTCTACAATTGCAGTGTGAAATACTTACTGTCCAATACTTTTAGAAATCTGATGATTTCTATTCCCATCTCCCATAACTCGCTATCTTTGCCATTTCCCTCATTGTTGTTGAGATTGTTAACTATAATTTCCAATAATTTCAAGATTTCATCCTCATCTTCCTTCTGTAATTTATCGACATTACTGTTTTCATTTCCATTGATTCCTGTTTTAAAATTCAAAAAAATCATCAAGAAATACCCTGCTGTTTTATAGTCTTTCATTAAAATACACTCATCAAACAAGTCCTTTGGTGTCTTTTTCATAGTTTCAAATACTGGCTTCCAATAAACCGTTTCCACTTTTCTTAAACACTTGGCTATAATATTGTATGGATTGGATATTTCATTTATTAAATTTTTTGAGTCAAATATCATTGTAAGAATCAACTTCAACTTTAGCCAATTGTCATAATCTTTTTCTTCAAATTTAGTTATCATTTTATATAATATAATCTCCAAACTATATTCCACATTTTTCAAGTTTTTATATCTATCAATAATGTCATCTAAATCATCTTCATACTTTTCAATTTCTTCATCAATTTTATTCAAATCCAAATTCTTGTTGTCAATTTCATGAAATTTCATTACCTTGTCAATTTCAAAATCAATCAAGTCACTTAAAAAAAATTTCCTTTTCGTTAATTGTTTCAATATTTTATAGTCATTCTTGATATCAAATATATCAATTTCAATTCCAACCAATGAAAAATTCTTGCTATCAATGCTCATTAGAATTGGATAAAATTGTTCTGTATCATTGGAGATTTTCAAGTAAAATAACGAATTTATCTTTTCTAAGATACTTAATGAGTTCTTATAATTCCCTTTATTTTCGTGCTTATTTTCGTTTTCATTTTTATTAAAAATCTCAAAATTATCCAAATATAATATTTCATCTCCATTATAAATATAAAAAACTCCATTCTTAACTTTCTTAAAATATTCAATGTTATTAAACAATAAAAATTTTTCATATATAAATCCAACTTCAACATCAGCCTCTTTTTCATTATTAACTTTATTGATATCTTTATCATTAAATTTACTATATTTCAAGTAGTACAAATTTCCATTATTACATAATATTAATAAATCATTAATTTCCTCATTGACTTTTATCACATTTCCAAATTTCTCGTTTTTATTAAATAAATATTTTAATGAAAATTTGTGTCTTAAATTTATCAATACTTGTTTTTTGTAAAATGATTTCAGTTTATCAAAATTGCTCTTCTCTGTAATTTTACTGTATAGAGTTTTTTGTTTTAACTTAAATATGAAAACTGAAAAATTTCTTAATACAATAAATAGTTCATTGGATTGTCTATCAATATTAATATATGAAATTTTATCATTAAAATCGTATTTCCATATTATAGAATTCACATTAAAATTCTCTGTATCATAATTATAATCATTTTTATCAATATTGGAGTTATCAAACTTATTATTTTCAATTGTTTGATACACCTTGCTAATATTAAACATTAATAACTGAGATTTAAAATTTTTATCATCAGTATTAAAAAATTGTGAATTATTGCCCACAAATAGATAACTATTTTCCCACCAAATCATACCCCCAGTGATATTGAACTGAATGTCATTATATTCATACATATAAAGACACCATTGATCATAAAAAAAAGAATATATTAGAATTAGTCTTCCATTCGTTAAAACAATATTTTTCCCATCAAATGATGACGTGACATTAATAAGATCAAAATTCAATCTTTTAAATAAGTCATTCGGAATTATTAGATTTTGCCAATAATTTTTCAAATTTGAATCTTTCAACTCGTTATTTATTAAAGTTTGTTTATTTAAAAGAATTTCATCGTCACTGTAATCGTTATTTTCGCCCGATAAATCGAGCGTGAAATCTTGGCTTAATTGGTAATTATTGGCATTATGGTGATAAGCCAATGAATTTATCTTCTTTTCGTAACCTTTATATATTAATAAACTTTTATTAGAGTATAAGATTGGTCTTAGCAAGTTAATTTCACTTTGTTGTAATAATGCGTTCCATTTCAATAAATTAAATATAAATATTTTCTTGGAGGAAATTAGTAAGAATTTATTTGAGCTTTTATTGAAATCAAAATCTATAATATTTTGAAACCAATTATTATTATTATTATTATTACCGTTTTCGTTGTTTCCATTTTCAATTAATTTATTTGGTTTTTCAGACTCAATTTTACCAATTGAAAGATCGTAATCAAAAGTTGAAAAGTTTATATTACCAAATATTGATAAAATTGACCATCCATTAGTATATAAAATAAATAGTGTTGAGTCATCTTGAGAATAGTTGATTTTCGAAATTTTTTTTGAGTTTAAAGGAATATTTAATTTTTTAATTAATTGAATTGACGATATATTGTTTATATTTTTAAGATTATAGAGAAAAATTCGGTAATCACTTGTTATTATTGTAAATAAGTTGTATGAGTTATTAAATAATGTGAATAAAGCATTGTTTAAATTATAAATACAAAAGCCGTTAATTATTTGAAATATTGAGTTTTTAGTATCATCAATATTGTTATTGTTATTATGATGGTTATTGTGATGGTTATGATTATCATTATCATTATTATCATTTTTAAAGGAATTATTTGGATTAAAGTTGTAGTTAAATAACCAAATGTTTTTATTATTTGTTATAAAGGTGAAAAATTTTTTTTTAAAATTAAAATTTAAAGAACTTATATGAGAGACATTTTTTTCATTAAACCAGATAAAATCATTTAAAAAGAAGGAGTTATTAAAAGAGTTTTTGATTTTGTTTTTGTTTAGATTGATTAGTTGAAATAAAATGACTTTTTTATCCTTTGTTTTGATTAATAATAAAAGAAAAAAATTGTTCAATGGAATAAAGTCTAGAAGTATATTTTGAAATTTTAGAATTAAATTGAATCTCAAGCTATAATCGTATATTAAATTATCAGTTAGACTCGATTGGATGGCGTTGAAGTTATTGTCATTATAGTCGTCATTCGAATAATTTTTATGATTATGATTATCATTGTTAGAATTATTGCTGCTTTTGTTGGGATGAATATTATTATTATTGTTGTTATTGCTGATTGCGGAATGAGTGTTATCATTAGCATTACTGTTTAAGCCTGAAAAAATGTGGTTATTATGTTGGGTGATAGGCAAACCCAATTGGATTAATTGATCTTGAGTATTATAGATTGAGTATATTTCGTTCAATGAGGAATCATTTGAAATTATAAAGGAGCTGAAAATGTTTGAAATGTTTGAAGATTTTTCCAGCTTATCTTTATCATTATTTGAATTAGGGTTATTTGGGGTGATATTCAAAGAATTTTGAGTTTTGTTTGAATCAATATTGTTATTATTATTATTATCCAAATATGCATTGTTGTGGGAATTATAGCCTGAATCAGAATCAGAATCAGAATGTGAGTCAGAATTCAGATGTGCATTATTCTTGAGGTAATTTGTAAAGTCGGGAAAATTAGATAAGATTGAAAAGATTAAAAGAAAGCCCTTTGAAGTTTGAACAAAGATCAACGATCCATCATTTGAGCACTTTAAAGAGTGGTTGTCACCATATAAGTCAAGCGATTCCTTCGATCTCGTATAGGCTGAAGTTAGAACTATTGGACTAGCGTTGTACAAATAGAGGTTAGTCTTTGAAATGACTACAAAAGGAAGAAACGAACTGAGTTTGTTTAGTGATATTTTAATCAAAGCATCATTTTGAGAATAGTAAGAAGAAGGAAGAGATGGGATGTCAACAATGGAAGGAGCAGATTCAGGCCAGATCATGGAAAAACAGGATAGATCAGTGCCAGTCAATGGAGTGTTGTTACAAGACTCGAGGCATAATTTATCAAAACATACAGAAAAAGGAAGGAAGAGAAGTAATGAAGAAATGTATATATCTTCCCAAGAAGGCACGTGCTTGGTCGCAGCAGAGGTGTTGGATGTTGGCCGGAACCACGGATGCCGACTGTTAGAACTGCCGGAGAGTGAACGTGACAGATAGCCGTGGAAACTTTCTGGCTTAACCCACCTACAAAAGAGAGTACTCTGCTAGCCTTTGCCTTCTTTTAAAGAATAACTTGAAGCGACCTTAATCAAATATTTTATACTATTCTGATTAGTTAAACAACCAAGTGAAGGGAGAGTTACGTAAACTGTACAAAATAGAACAAAATGAAATGCAGATCTTTGTCACGTGATAAAATAATTTGGTCTTTAGCCACTTTTTATTTTTCTGATCAGTTAGTGTTCATCTCCAAAAGATGACCTACTTTGGGCCCTGCCGGAAGCAGACGGGCCCCTTGGGGCTTGGTAGGCAGTTTGAGGCCTGAAAAGTACTATGGTACTGTAGATTAAAGGTAAGTATAGAATTGTAGAAGTGCAGCACGGAAAAGAACAAACTGGAATATAAACAAAGTACTCTTGCAACCAGAGGGCTCAATTACCCCTGAGGAACTTGGATACAAAGGAGTTGTCAGCAGTATCGTACACTTCTTCATCTTTGAAATATTTCATAACCTGGCACTGTTGCTTCCAGAAATTTATAGACTCTTGGTACTCCATCTGGCCCTTCATGTATATGATGTTGATGATGCTGAGGTCGGAGATGTATCTGTTTCTTTCAAAGTTCTGTCTGATTTTTGTCTTCACAGAGGAGATGGGCATGTTCAATTCGTAGAGTTCGACAAATGTTGGAGCGCCTCTGATAAATCGGCGGTAAAGGTGGATCACCCTTTTTTGCATGTCTGGCGAGGTCAAGGAACGACGAGTGGTCTCTGCAAATTCTGTGGCTAATGTCATCTCGAATATACCTCTTTTTGTTGTTGTAGCTGCTGCTGTTGCTTTCTTTGGAGATTCCTTTCGGGTCTCCAGTCAGCGAAATCAAAATCTCTTTGGTTGGCCAATCGGCTTGTATCACGTGTGGTAATCTTGCGCCACATGCGCCTTTATGATGAGCAAAATAGTTCATTGATGTGTTATCTGTGGCTTTTATGCATTGGTGTGCCTGTAAATGCATGTTTCCGTCAGAGTGGCTTTGTTTTTCTTATCGAACAGAGCTTTTTTGTTTTCAGATTTAACCATTCTAAGAAAGATAGCCAAACAGTCGATAGTGCTACACTTCACCAGAACAATGTCAGATCAGTGCTCTTCTTTTCTTGATCCATCTGTTGTTGGCTTTTTGTTTGCCTCGTCGTTGGCAGTGGGAATAGCCTTTTCTTATGTTCCTCAACACATCAAAATCATCCACCGAAGAACCTCAGAGGGTATTTCTCCTTTATTCTTATTGCTAGGCACTACAAGTGGGATATCTGCCTTTTCAAATTTAATTCTTCTCAGTCACTTTTCCATAGATTGTTGCTATTCTTTTCCCTTGACTGTCTTTGAATGTTTGAGTTCTCAATTGGGCATGATACAAGTTGGTGCTCAAGCCATTTGTGCCACTTTGATACTAATATTCTGTATCTACTGCACTAAAAATTCACCAACTCAAGACAGGATTGAATATGAAAAACTATACCACATCTGGAAATTCATAATAGTCTATATTATTGTCCATGTTAGTTTGATCTTGTTTATCTTTTTGATTAACCTTCATTTATTAATTCCATTGGCTAATTTACTAGGCGTAACTGCAACTATACTAGCTTCTTTTCAATATTTCCCACAAATCTATACAACTTTCAAATTAAAGCACGCAGGCTCTTTGTCTATTCCAATGATGTGCATGCAAACCCCAGGTGGTTTTGTCTGGACTTTATCCCTAATCTTAAGACCTGGTGCTATTTGGAGCAGTTGGTTACCTTATTTAACAGCTGCTACTCTACAGGGTATTCTTTTATTAATGTGTATCTTTTATCAATATAAATATCCAACTTTGAAATCAGACCAAAATTTATTAATAATTCCTGATGATTCAAATTCAGTTAAGCCTATGGACAATGAATCAACTCCATTATTATCTACTTGAGTAAAATAAAATGCTACAAAATGACAAATCAACTGGAAACAAAACACAGAAAAAATAAAAAATAAAAAATAAAAACAAAAACAAAAACAAAAACAAAAAAAAAGTAATAAAATGATTACAATCATAATAATCATTTCCATTAATATAGTTATAAATTCAATTCTGAAATTCCCGCACTTTTAAATACTTCAATTCTTTACAGTTTTAATCTTTTCAATTTTTTTTTAACCCTATTTATCTCACTTTATTTAAACACTGATGGTTTTCCAAATATTCAATCCTTCTCCTCCTGTAGATACCAAACACCCGGGTAGTTGTTTATGCCATTGGACTTCTTTAACATCCTTTTGCCAATGAACAAACAATAGCTGTGGTGGAATATCCTTTAGATCTTTATTATCCAAATTTTGCTGTTTAATTTCTTCATTGTCTGCTTCAACCGATAAATCCCATAACGTCACTGTATTATCCTCACTTGCAACTGCAATTATACTTTCATCTAATGGATTAAAGTTGATTGATGTTATGGCAGACTGATGAAAATCATATTCTGCCACTGGTGATGGATTGTGGGTCTTATTGTTCCCATTAAATGATCTTAAATCCCAAATTCCCCATTTACCATCGTCATAGCCAGAACTTAATAGAAAATCTACTTTGTTTGACCACGATATCACATTGACATCGGTATTGGATGCCTTGACTGATATAGCAGGTTTGTGTTTTTTAGATCTTGTATCCCAAATTCTGATATGACCATCACAACCTGCTGTTGCGAAAACTGTTTTCTCAGATTTAGACCATTGAATATCTTCAATTGACTTGTCGTTTATTTGAAATGGTGTCTTGTCAGTGAACCAGTTGCTGGTCGTTCTTTGAGTAAAATAAATTCGCCCTGTTATATCTCCAGAAAGTAATGCTCCATTGGACAATAATGGAGACCAATCAAGTCCGTAGCCTTCCAATCTCCCATGGTTTCTTATTGTGTGAATTTGCCTTTTGAATCTTTTGGGAACCATGAAACCTGGAGTGTCAAATGATTTCAAATGATTTGAAAGATCAAAAATTTGAACGTCTCCATCTTCACACATTGTGGCAGTTAGGTAGTTATTATTATTATTTGAGTTTGCGTTAAAACTGGCAAAGGGCGACACTCTTATTCTATTGGTTGTGGTATTCAATCTGATTGATTCACTCTCCATTATCGGATCAACATCGACGTCATCATCGTTATCCTCGTCCATATCCTCATCCTCCTCGTCGTTGTCCTTAACTAAAGTTTTTGACAATTGAGACAATTTCAATAGCAACAACTCATTATCCTTCGCCTTTGAAGCCTGGGTCGCAGTTGCAATATACATCTTTGCAGGATATGATCTTCTTTCATTTCCATAGTTATCAGGAACCAGATCCAATGTGAGACAGGGCCATGGTAAGTTAATTGTATGGAGCATTTCATAAACAGTGGGATCAGCTTCCATGACCTCGTCAGGACCTAGGGGCTTGGATTTATGGGGCAAATATATTGATGGTTGGTTTTTCTGGTCTTGACCTTTGGCTTGTTCTTTTATATCAAGTTTGTAGTCTTCTTTGATTATATCGCGAAGATCAGGATTGTCTATTCCCACCACGCCATCGTCGTCATCATCATCTTGCTCAGAATTTATTTGAATAATTTCTCCATCACTCTCAAAATCGTCTCCATATGGATCTTCAAATTCGCCCATCTCAACATCATTTGCAAGGTCGTTCCCGTTGCTCTGATTGAGTGTTGTGGAAGCAGGAAGATCTCCAGAAGTTGTTTTTGGAAACGTAACACGACCTGAATTAACACCCACTTGTTCAGCTGTTCTCTTCGACATTATGGTGCTTTATATTCCTTGGTAAACTCTCAATTTCTAGCTTTGGGATCATTGGAAAACTGCCAAATCAAAAAAAAAGTGAAAAATTGACCCCAAAAAAAAACTTTTCAGTTTACCCGGCGCCAAACCGGCGCCAGCACTGCGGGTCGAAGAAAAGCCCAGAAAGAACTTTGGGCGTTAAAAGATGGGTGTCAAGAGATGGGTGTCAAGAGATGTTGAAGAAGAATTGTGAACAGTTGAAAAGCAATTGAAGAAAGATTGCACAGCTCTAATGGACAGGAGGACATTCGACATATTGAGTCAGAGATTGGACTACTTGGAGTTGCTCTGCAACAGCAAACAGCTTGCCAGCAAGGACACACATCCATCGGTTCTTGTTCAGCTCTCTCAGCTACACTCAGACCTAGAGGAGATCGTAGCATCAAACTACTCTCGCTACTCAGACTTGTTTCAAATCATATCCCACAACAATCTTTGGAGTGAAGTGCCCTCCCACCAGATCCATGCTGTTGCTGAGCTACCATCAAATTATGGCAACCCCCATTCAAACTCTCAGAATACCAGTGACACCAAAGATGTGGAGATCAAGAAAAACCTCATTTTGTCAAACGAAGACGAGTTGAAATGCATAATTAAAAATATCAACAACTTATTCTCGCTCAATTCAATGAAATTGATCAACAAAAATTTTGCTGATCTCGATCTACTAGACCAGAAATACAATCTTCTTCTTCTCAAGAAATCGCTAAACGATTCTTTTTTTCCTAACCGCTATCACCCTTTGCTTATAAAATCAATTGCTATAGCCGAAGCGTACATAAATCTCATCAACAAACAAAACCAGTTCTTGGTCCATATGGAAGAATCTTTGCTAAATCTTGACCTATCGCTTCGAAAAAAGGAAATCGCCATATTTAACAAAGAATCTTACTGATTCTCATGTTATTTTCCTTATTCTTTATTCAACGCAAACGTCATCCGTTTGGTTTTGAGAAGAAATTCAAATTTTCAAGAATCAAAAGAAAAATACAATTAAAACTCAAATAACAAAATTATTCATCTTTACTTCACCATATTTAACTCAAAGAAAAATGGTATTGGTCAATACTACAAATTACTTACGAAATATATTGCCTTCAATAAAATCCATTCTTCCCCAAATCTCATCCAACGTATCTCACCCCAGCAGTAATTTTTCAAAACCACTACAACCCAAAAAAGAAATACCGAACCTAGGCTATAATGATGATATTGATAATAATGCCAGCATCAACACTAAAACTAAGGCCAACAATAGCGATAGTAATAGTTATAAAACCCTTCCTTTGAGATATCTTGATGAAACTATATACAAACAGATGGAACCAAATGAAAATGATCAAATCTTTGTTGCAATGTCCTCCGGGGTGGATTCATCCGTCACTGCTGCTCTATTAAAACAAAAATATAAAAACATACAGGCTATTTATATGGCAAATTGGTCCCAAACCTCAAACTGTATTGAAAAGGATTGGAACGATGTTCAGGACCTTTGTCAGTTTTTAAATATACCTTGTAAACGACTAAATTTCGAAAAGGATTATTGGTTTAATGTCTTTGAACCAATGATCGAAATGTATAAAAATGGTTTAACCCCAAATCCTGATATCTATTGTAATCAATTTGTCAAATTTGGTAAATTATTTAATTATCTCGATGAATATCAAAAGAACCACAAACCAATCACTCCTAGTTCAAATTGGTGGCTAGCAACTGGACATTATGCCAGAATCATGAATCATATCCCTTCAAATCAATTTCATTTGTTAAGAAGCTTATATCCTAATAAAGATCAAAGTTTTTACCTATCCAAAATATCCTCATCCATTTTAAACCATTTGCTTCTACCTGTTGGTTATTATTCAAAGGCTCAAATTAGACAATTAGCAAAAGATTTTAATTTGCCAACTGCTTCAAAACCCGATTCTCAAGGTTTATGTTTTGTCAACCCTTCAAACACAAACAATGGGAAATTTCGAAAATTCTTAAACGATTTTATTCAGCCAAAACCAGGAAATATTATCACAAAAGATGGCACAGTTTTTGGTCAACATCAAGGCTTATGGCATGGAACAATAGGTCAAAAATCTGGGATCTCAATGCCGCAAGGCAATCAATTGTACAAAGGTGTTTGGTATATAAGTGAAAAGAGAATTGCATCTAATGAATTAGTAATTGTTAAAGGCGGAGATAATATCGATTTATTCACAAATACAATAATTGTAAAAAACTGGACCTGGATGGGAAATGATTTGAATTTTCAACAAATTAATCAAATTTTTTCAAATAAAAAAAACGATCATGAATTATGTGTTCAATATATTTCCTTACAAAAACCCTTAAAGATCAGCAATTTTAATCTCGTTAATAATAAATCAAACGAAATTCAGATCTCGTTAACACAACTTGCCAGAGCAATCACTCCTGGTCAAAGCATGGTATTATATGATGGAAACAGGATTCTTGGTTGTGGTATTATTAAAAAATCCTTTAAATTGAATCTTTAAATCTGGTATTCAAATTTATTAAAAGATATTACTAAAATATTATCAAAATATTATAGAGATATGAACAACAAACTTCACTAAACTTAAATTTGTAAATATTTTCAAAAGTTTAATCATATTATTTTTTATCATTCTTTTTTCTTTTTGTTGTCTTTTTTTTCTTTTGGTATTTTGAATTAACGTTAACGAAGTTTTGGAAAGTTTTCGGCCTAAAAGGTTTAGCTGCTTGTATATGGTATTAATAGTTTAAACATTTATTTTCTATTTTGTAATCAAGCAAAAGAAACCTATTAGGTAATATCAGTAATAAATGAATTATCGATAAATATCAATTCAAAAACTAAAATATTCATTAAAGAAAGCAAAAAAAAAATTCTAAGGAATAGTTTCAAAAAAATAGAAAAAAAAAAGGGTAAAAAAAAACTTGGGGAATAAGTAAAAAAACCAATTGTAAAAAAATGAAGAAAAAAAAAATCATAGTTGAGTTAATAATTTTAAGCAAAAATATAAAAATATCATTAAGTTGAATTATTAGTTTAAAAACAAAGGAAAAATGGAATAGGATTAAATGCTATTATTTGAAAATAAAGTGGATTATTTAGAAAATTTGAATTTAACGAGAAAGCAATAAAAAGAAATTAAAAAAAATTAATTCCATTCATTGACTGGTAGTGGAAATTGAGCACTCCAAGCAGATATTTCTTTCTTTAGTTCTTCAATTTCTGGAACACCTTTTGCAACAGCAGCTTTGAAATCCTTCAATTTGTTTTCAGTTGATGGTAAATTTTTTTGAATATCAATTGATAATTCAACAGCTTTGTTGATATAAGATACAATCTTAGCAAAATCTAATTCACCTAAACCTCTTGTTGTCATAGCTGGAGTACCGATTCTAATACCACCTGGGACTAAGGCAGATTTATCACCTGGAACAGAATTCTTGTTCAAAGCAATGTTCATGTTTTCACAGAGGGTTTCAACTCTAGCACCATCAATACCTTTACTTTGCTTCAAGTCTACCAAAACCATATGAGAGTCTGTACCATCAGAAACTAATTTATAGCCTAACTTCTTAAAGCCATCTTCTAAGACTTTGGCATTTTTTAAGACTTGTTTTTGATACAATTTGAATTCTGGACTGGCTGCTTGTTTTAAAGCAGTAGCTAGAGCAGCAATGGTGTGGTTGTGTGGGCCACCTTGATGACCTGGGAAAACCGAGAAATTGATTGGGTTTTCCAAGTTGTAGTACACTTCAACGCCAGTTTTGGGGTTAATTGATCTGACACCTCTTCTGAAAAAGATCATTGCTCCTCTTGGACCTCTAAGAGACTTGTGGGTAGTTGTTGTAACAATGTCAGCGTATTCGAAAGGAGATGGAATAACACCAGCAGCAATCAAACCAGAGATATGAGCCATATCAACCATCAAATAGGCACCAACTTTGTCAGCAATTTGTCTCATTCTCTTGTAGTCAATCAAACGACAATAAGCAGAAGTACCAGCAACCAAGATTTTTGGTCTGAATAATTCAGCAGTTTTTTCCAACATGTCGTAATCAATGATTCCAGTTTCCAAATCAACTCTGTAAGGCATTGTTTCGAAATAAGTTGAGACAGCAGAGATTTTTCTTCTATCAGTTTGATAACCATGAGACAAATGACCACCATGAGGTAAATCCAAACCCATTAATCTTTCATGAGGTTTTATCAAGGCCTGATAGACCTGCAAGTTTGATGGAGAACCAGAAAGAGTTTGGACATTAACACCCCATTTGTCTGGGGTTAAATGAAAGGCATCCAAGGCTCTGTTTTGACACAAGATCTCCATCTTGTCGATGAATTCATTACCACCGTAATATCTGGCACCCGGATAACCTTCTGAATATTTGTTTGACATAGGAGAACCGAGACAATCAAAAACAGAAGTTGAGGTGAAGTTTTCAGATGCAATAAGAACAATTGAGTGACGTTGTCTGTCGATTTCATCAACAATGATTTTCTTGACTTCAGGATCAGTTTCCCCAACATGATTTTCGATCATGGACTTGTGAGATTCAGGTAGAGAATATGACATTTTGATTTTTTTGATCTTGTTAGTGTTGATAGTGTTGTACTTGTAAAGATTACGATAATGGTGGTGATTTAGAAAACGAATATTGTTACTATTATATAATAAAGAGGCTGAAGAAGTTGAGGAATATGAAGAAAATAACAAGTTATTTAGAGACGAATTCAAATATGGATGGTTATTTTTTCTAGAATAATTGATATTAATGAGATTGTTAATATCAGGAGCAATCTGTCTTCTTTTATTATTCGAAATGTTTGGCAATTTTTTCTTAAAATATAAGCGGTGTAAAAGAGTAGAGAGGATTATTTATATCACAAAATAAGCGACACAGGAAAGGAGAAAAAAAACAAAAGGAAAAAGAAAAGTTTTTAACTGTAAATAATCGATGTTCAATGAGAGATTTAGTAAAAATATATTTTTCAAGGGAAATCAATGGTTTTTTTCCAATTTTGTAAATTTCAGAGCGTTGAGTCAGAATTTTATAAATTTTTATAAAAATTTCGTTTGTTTTTTGGAACTGACAAAAAATTTTCAAAACTTTTGAAAAAAGCTGAAAAAAATTTCTTTGAAAACGAGTCAAAAACTTTGTCCATACAAAAAAAAATAGCCACGTGGTGTGACGCTATTGAAAATACTGACCCACACTGGTGGTTTGAATAATGCATGCATTTCAATGTGTATATATGTGTTAATCTGCATGTTTGCATGTTTATGCATCGATTGGCAGTGTGTTTATATCTAAGAAAAGAGGAAGAGAAGAAAGGAAGAGAACAATAGAGAAAAGGCAGGAAAGAGAAGAAACTGAACAGAAATGTATAATATAAAACTATATATCACGCAAACGTGAAGTGAATTAGAAAGGCCCGGAGCCAATGTGGATGTGTAGAAGCAAGGCTAGAACATAATGCAAACAGAGGAAATGATGAGACAAAAAACATTAAATAGAACAAACAGGTGAAGAAAAACTAAATGATTAAATTAAGTAACAAAACAGTGGAATAATTAAATGATTAAATGATTAAATAAGGATTAAAAACAAAAAAATTAATCGAAAAAGAACTGAATAGTAAGTTTCCAATGTTAGTAGTCTGATTCTGAGTTAAAAATACACGATGAGCAAGAGTTGGCATATCCTGTTTTGTTTGAATGGCTATTGGCTTCAGTTTGTAAAATTGCAGGATCTGGTTTAGTTGAACTGAGAATTGAATGGGTGTTACTGATGCTGATATTCATCTGGTTGTTAGGGTCTGTTAAAGGACTAGATTCACGAAATGAGCCAATTGGAGAGGTCACCAATCCATTTGAAATTATTACTGAGTTTCCAGAAATCGATCTCTCCTGCATTTTCTTATTAATTGTATTAGCAACGTTTTTGACGTTTTCGTTATTGCTATCATCGCTTTCATTGTCATTATCATTGTCAACATTGTCATGGGGAGTTTCGCTTCCAGAGTTATCATTGTGACTTTCCGAATACGAATATTCTTGGTTTAAACTTGATCCACTCAGATTCCTTTTAAATGTTAGGTTTCCTTCTCTCAACTCTTTTTCAAATTTATTCAAGATTGTTTTCCACTTGTATCGAACGACCTGACTGTCTTCTTTGTTTAGCTTTTTAGCCAAGTTTTTATAATCCAATCGAGGCAACGAAGTTATAATCGCTCTAAATAACTCGATTTCTTCCTCTGACGACCAATGACTGTTGCTTTTCTTGAATCTTTTGTTTGTTTTCGATTTCACCGGCGGCATTGAAACCACTTCAACTGGATAGTATTTGTGATCAAGCGAGTTGTTATTAATCATAGATGTTATAGGATATCTTGAGTTTTCCATATGTGGTGCTGGTCTGTTCAATAAATTGTATGGGCTTCTGGTATTTATGCTGGAATTATCCACGTTATTGGAATTGACCATTTTATTCATATTCATAGTGCTTATACTGTTCATGTTATTATTATTGTTGTTGTTATAATTATCTATACTATTTGTGGCATAGTTTTTCCTTCCAGCTCCAGGATAAGAAACAGATCTCAAGTCCCTTGGTACAAAATTAAATGACGATATACTTTTCAAGGGCAAGTTTAAGGATCTAGATCTAGGTTGTGTCATTTCGTTATTTATTTTGTTATTATAATCGTAATTATTGGTGCCGTTATTTATATTGGAGTTGCTCAAGTTGTGGTTTAAATTCGTATGCATGTGTGAACTGTTGGTATTATTGCTGTTGTTGTAAATGCCATTGGAAGTGCTGCTGATGTTGTTGCTAATGGTGCCGGAGTTGACCACACTATTACTATTACTATTAATAATGAGATTATGATTGATACTGGTCAGGTTCACATTGTCCAAATGGGTTGTTTGAGGGCTATTAAAGTAATTACACTGTGGACTAATAAGCTGGCTGTCGTTTATCATTCTGTTATAATTTCTCTTTCTGGGAGAAATAATTCCTGTTTGACTTATACCGACAGATGTCATAGAGGGTATAGCTGGCATAGCTGGTATAACTGGCATAACTGGTATTGGAATTGGTGAAGAAGATTGCGAGTGATCAGAACAGGACAAATATGTGTTTTCTAAACCACTAACATGATTACTGCTATTATCCTTACTATTGCTATCGTCGTTTAGTAACCTGGAAACGTTCATCTTCGGGAGTGCTAATCTGTAATCTTTGACTGATAGTTTGGTATTTGTATCTACTCTAGTTTGGTCAAGAATAAATTAATGCCTTGATTGGTTAGTTAATTTACTGTTTAATTACTTAGCAACAGAGATGGATGGAGATTTTTGAAACTGATTGACTTTTAATCTATTTATATTAAAAGATCTTACAATCTAAAGTAATTTAAGGCAATTTGCCTTTAATTTATATGAATAAAATGTATAAATATGTCACAAAAGTTATTAATCAAATTTTTTTTTGGAAATTTAAGAATTTTTGAAATCGCAAATTAAAGCATTAAAAAATAAATAAGAAAGAAAAGATGATAAATCAGAAACAACAAAAGAAAGAACAAAAAAACAAATAAAAAAACCAAAAATAAAAGGAAATAATAAAATTAGGTTCGACAAAACTAGAAAAAATTGAATTCAAATTAGCACTGAGTTTATGATTTTGGAAAATACACAAGTACAATTTCAAAATATCCAATTAGTGCAAAACTAAAACTCAATTAAGACCTGCAGAAATGTAGTCCTATGTGGAAAATATATTGAGTTGATTAAGGTTGCTGATTGAAATTCAGCTACATAAACTTTAGAAATAGAATTCAATTATCGATCCACATAAGATTCGAATCCCAATAAATGATAAATCAGCAGCAAAGTTAGCAGTCTGGCTCAACCAAGTTGTGCAAATCTTTATTGAAATAAGTATCAGCTAGCGTTCGAGCAAAGTCTGCCTTCATTACGAATCCCCAGCTGAAGCTGCAGTTGCACCAGGAGCATGAAGGATGTGAAAGATGTGAAGGAAATGGAGGTGCAAGTGCCTGAGATCTCAACGAGGTTCCACACAACAGATTGGTACGTTTTGTTTCAATAGAGCTGTGGTTTGATTGCTTGGTCGTTGAGGAACACAGCATTTTACAAATTATTTGCGAAAAGTGTCTGACACAACTGGCTTGTTAAAACAGTTTTGGATACACAATTCGAGGGCTGTGAATTCAGAGCAGCTATGTTACTTTTGTGATTCTCTCCAACAATGCCAGTAATACCGATATCAGTAATATTTTAATATTATAATATAATATTATTATTTATAAGTCATTTAGGCTACTATGAGCAATTAAAAGAGTGTCCCAATTGCAAAAATTTGAAATTTCTTACTTTTTCAAGTATTTTCTCAAGTGTTTTTCAAGTGTTTTCTCATGTTGATGTTTGAAAAGTAATACGAAGTTAGAAAATTAGTGTTTTATTCAACAATTAAGTTATGTCTTGTAGTATCACAGAAATTTTAAATTTCGTTAAAAGAATTAGTGTTTACTATTTAGTATTTAGTCGCAATAATTTGAGATAAACTAATGTTTTTAAAACTATCCAAAATTAATTTACCAACTCCTTTTTAATTCAATTTCTACTTTTTCGTCTATTTTTTAGAGCAATAAGCAAAATGTGTTTTATCTTTAGGCTTTAAAAAAGAATTTGATTAGTTTGAGTAGCTTGATTAGTGTTTTTTTTTTGTTTCTTTTGTTCTCTATTAAAGACCATGAGTAGTCTTGATTTTAAATGAGAGGGTTTAACAAACTGGTTAAATAAATTGAGCATACTGTCTGTCTGGAAAAGAACAAGCAGGGCAAAACAGTTGATCAAATATAATCGCTTTTCAATTTTATAGCAAATGGCTATTGTTAGTTGTAATGGCTGGTCATTATTATCGATTATCATCCATTACTATCAATCACTATCCATTCTTAGCCATTTTTATCCACATATAACCATTTTAAAATATTCATACACCAATAATTGCATTCTATTCGTCAAGTAAACACAAGTCAGCTTAGTTGAACACTCGTGTTTTGATCAAGATATAAATCATATCATAGTAGATTGGATTTATTCGCTTTGTCAGTTTAATTCACAAGATTGCAGGAAGCATACCTGTAAAATGTTTATTATTACACATTTTGATGTTAGAGATTTGAATAAAGCAAACACCAATGTTTCTTTTGCCCATTGATCTCAATACCCTCAATACACTAATCACTTTAATTGCCCTTAATGCTTTTAACGCTTTTAATACTCTAATTGATCCAAATGACAAATCAAATAAGGAGCATACAGCAAAATGTCAGAAGTATCTGGAAACTAAAGGAATACATTGCTGCTTTGTGAATCACAAACTTCAAGTGATGTTTTAGCTTCTCAATCAAAATAAGACAATTTGGTCTAGAAAGACTAAATTATTTTTCAGCTGCGAATACAACATAGAAATGTTGTTGTAAACCGCAATGTTTCACATTGTTTTATTTCACGAAATCGATTCTCAAATACTCAACTCATTATTTGATTCAAGTAGCAATCATGTTTGTTGGATTCAAAAAGCTGTGTTGTCAAATGAGCTAGATCGCAAATGGTGGTTGAGCTTTGAAATATTGATTAACCAACATTGCAAGAGACCAAACAATTGAATGATTGACTCTTTGGCTTTTTGACTTCTTGAGTCTCCAGATAAAATTTTTTGTTTCTTTTTAAATGTCTGTATTATTTACACCATTTTGATTTTGTTTTGCATCTGGAACTTACTCAACTCGTATCACTTTGGCATAGGTTTCCATTTTTCGCTACTCATTCTCTTTAGTTCAAACTTACAATTGAACCTCTAGAAGCATTTCGAAGGGAACCTATGACAATAAAAAATTGTTTTCCTTTTGTCTCCAGCTGGAAACATGGTAGTCTCATCATCATATCACCTTCTGGCTCGCTGGGTACTATATCTCCCACCATGGTCTACTAATGTTTTTACAAAACTATTGATCCATAACCCACAGCCCAATCTGCTGCTCTTGCAAAGAGTGTCCAACCAGGCAGAAGTCCCAGTTGTTCCCTACTATTGTGCTGTCTTATGTAGTTAACCTAAAAGTTACTAGGTCTATTGGGAAATTGCATATTTTAGCTGCATTTCCAAAGGCTGGAGCTGGCACAGATTGTATCAAGCAAAAACTCGTAAATATGGTTGGTAGCTGAGTTGCAACTCCAAATTCTAAATGGTAAGCATACAATCGCGAGCATTAAATCATAAAGCATGGAAGTATGGCAGAATCAGCAAATCTCCATGGGCAAAAATAGCAACCAACTATGCACTGAAATTTCGATATTGACCACCACAAATCATGAAACTGCTTCAATCCAACGCAGCCTCTGGCACCAAGAAACCACAGGCTCTGCTTCTGGTTAACCAACGTATCTAGCACTGCTCCATCACTTCGTTCAGCAGTGTCCTGCTCTGGCAGCTGGGAATGCTGCCATCATGGCCTCCTCCAGTTCCAGCACCTCTGTTCATGAGGGTCATTTTCCCCCAGAAGCAGCACTGGCTGCTGTTCTTGCTGCCAGCCTAGCCTCAACAGCTCTGTTGCTCGATTTATTGTGCCATAGTGAGCATTTAGCCCTGAAAAGCTCTCCAATGAACATATTTGGGGCCTCGAGAAATTTTAATTACGAGTATTGGTGCTCTCTTTTCATTTGTTTAAATTACCAAATACGAAATCTAAATGTTACAGTACTAACGTTATTTTAGCACTTGCTGTGGGTTTCGAAGTTAAAATACACTCTAAAAATTTTAGTATGAAATCAGAAAATAATATTTTTAAAACACCCATTCTTTGCAAAAGAAGATCATCTACTGCGAACGAAAATGAATTATAAATCACTAGCTACAAGCATATTAAAAACCCAGGAGAGAGAAAGAGAGAGAATAGAATAATTCGTGGAAAAAGAAATTCCTTTCATTAGGCTTCACGTATCACTCACACCATTCTAATTATCTCTTATAACAATAATTATCTGTCTTATACTCACAATTAGTAATAATTAACCATAATTAACCATAGTTAACCATAATTAATGATAGTTGGTGGTTGTTATTCGCATCCAGTAGAACTATTCATGTTGAAATTCCAAAGCCTAATTTCAACTCATGCTCTTGACAACCATTAAATGCTGAATTTTTGGAGAATTTTTGGAGAATTAATCAGTAATTTCAGTGGTAAAATGTAAAAAAAATGGAGTGTGGGAAATAAAACAAAAGTGCATAGCTATCGAAAGTTCCGTAACTGAGAATGAACATGCTCTGTATTGCTTGAAGGATTATTCAAAAAAGAGAGACCATATTTTTATTTGGGCTTTTGCCATTGAAATACTGGCAGGCAGCTTAAGAATTGCACTGTTCTCCATTCATTATGGTAAAAGATTCCAAAATTACATGGACATTTCGAATGGCAGCCTTTTTAAAATTAGCAGGCAGCTGGTATGACCAGGAATTATAAGCAAAATGCTATTGTGGAGGTGAAAAGAATCCAATAAAGAATTCTGTCAAATCAACCACTTAAGACAATAATCATTTAAATGTGTTTAGAAGCATGGTAAGTACTACTACAAGTGGTATAAACAATACTTTTAAATATATATAAATAATAGTTTTTTTTTTGAAATTGCAATGGATGTTTTGATTTCCTCACTTTTGATAGTGTTTTTTCTAATCCTCATGAGTTTATTGCATTTATTCTATCATCATTCAATGTATTCTTTTACGTTCATTTGTATTCGTTTATATTCAATTATTCCAATATCATGAAAAACAAGAAAGGAAATCTAAAGGCATAAAGTAAAATTTGTTGGATGGAGTATATTCCATATTTCATGTTTCATGGTTGATGTTTAATACTTTTCTTAATCATTTGAAATTATTTTCTCTTGTTGATGAGAGGGACAAATATTAAAGATCGTTACTAAGCATCAAAGCAAAAAAAAACGAAAAAAAAAGCATACTATTGGAAGAACAATAAGAGTTTTCTTTTTCTTTTTCTTTTTTTTTTTGATTTTCATTTTGCCTTCTGGTGAATAGGAAGAGTAGCTCTTAAACAGAAAAAATACGGCAAAGAAAATTTAAATTGATAAACAAATAACCATAATAGGTCCATTAGATTACAAAAAATGGTAAATCAGTATCACTTTTGTGCCCATTTGGGCGATAATGTTGAAAATTTTTGAAAAATCTTGAAAAAAAACATCCCATAAGATTGCAAAGTAGGCTATTAATACATTAACCGATTAGAAAAAGCTATTATATAAAACACAATATATAATAATTTAAAAAAATGATGTATGAAATGGACCAGTTGTATGTTTAATTAGTCGCAAAACCATCATTCTTTTTTCAAATATTTTAATCAAAAATAAAACAAAAAATAAAAAAATAAAAAAAAAGTGGTATGAAACCTTCAGAGATATTTGAATTGGGTAAATAATTATTGCTTATTTTTGTTTCTATGGCTGTTGGTCATAGGAGAGATGTTTAGTTATAGCTTGAAAGTGATAGGCTGAGACACTATCTTGTTCTTTTTGAAGGATAACAATAATGTTATTATCTTTAGATATAGAGGCTGGTTATTCATCTTTCTGAGAATGGCGATGCTGAAGATAACAGTAATATTAATAACAAAAATAATTATTGTACAAACGGCACAATAATATGTGCAAAGTTTCGGAGAGGAAATTTGCAAAAGGAGAAAGTAATAAATCAGATAACTATTATAATTATTCAGTGCTCCAGAGTCGTAGTTTTGAGTAATAAAAAATAATATCAAACCTTGTTGCGATTTGATTATCCTACCTAATAAAGAAGTTTGGAAAAACTGGAGTGAAGATGACCAGATTGTAGGTAGGTAAAGGGGTATTACAGAACAGAACTTTGTTTTTGTTTTGAGAAAAAAAAATTAGTGGTGGAAGAATAGAAAAAGAACCTAGGAAAGCCAAAGTTGTAAAAGCAAATGTATATGGTATTTAAGCAAAGCTGGACCATCGTAAATAAAGACCAGTGGAAATAACCCATCTGGAGACAAATAATGCTCGACCTTTTCAAAAAAGGGATTGGATCCATGGATAATCAGTACTTGAAACTTTCGCAGTAAATATAATTCATTAAGTTGCTTCACAGGCACCTAAAATTGTTTGAATGGACTACTTCGAGTCCAGGTATTTTGGAATTCAAAATTCAAAAACAAATATGGTTTTTCGTTTTAGACTTTAAATAAGGTAGCGACAAAAACCTTGAAAGGGAACAGCAGCATGGAAAAGTATAACAAACGCTTCGGATCGTAAAGCACAAGTGACTCGTTCCCCATAAGTGCTGAAGAGAAAGAGGGAAGAGAAGGAAAAACAGAAAAGCATCTACCAAGGGATGAGAGAGAAGCTGATTGCAAGCTCTATATATATCGAAGCGCTCTATCGATGCAGCAAGACAAAAACCACCATCGTCCATTAGAGACTACGCAACAAAAACAGGTGCGAAAGGTAAAAAAGCGTAGCCAAAAAAACACAGACGATTTCGTCCAAATAAACTCCGGAGGAACAGCAAAATCACCTTAATGGATCTCAGGTGTTCATTTGCAGCCAAAGTGTCGAGGCCGAAAAAAGAAGTGGATGCAGAAGCCACAGCAACGGGCGGCACAAAAAGACGCATGCTGATTGGCTCGTCCACACCGACCGCAACCACATGCACGTATCTCGACAAATACTTCAAAAACATTATGGGTGTGAGACACGCGTGCACACACTGCGCGGGTGCATGCTTGTGCGTACAGTATACGGTGTGAATACTGCACTCTAGCTGCATATATAGTGTGTGTATGTGTGGTAGGTGCAGAAAGTACATCAGTATGCATGTAATTTAACGGTCTAGAATATACGCGGTGTCGGTGTCTTTCAGCACGGTGGTTGTGCGCAAAAAAGCCTTGACAAGCCTCAGCGAGCCTGTTATGGCTTTTTAATTATTCTGCGTTGCTTTTGCTGCAAATGTTTAAATGCAAAATGCCCAAGTCCAAAATGTCTAGATGTGCGTGTTTTGTATAGGAAACATAATGAGAGAGCGGCGATGAAGATCGAGATGATTGCTTTGTTTTATACTAGTTGTAGATCTTCTTGGTGGATCTATTTGGGCAGCTTAATTTATTTAGATTTTCAGAACTCATGCTTTTTATTTAATGTAATTTAATTTAATATTCATGATCATTTTATTCTTGACTTCAAATAAAAGTTTCTCAGCATTTTGATCGATTACTTCCTTTTTGAATCAGCTGTATTAATGAATATACTTGTCTGACTGAATATGAATTTATAATTACCAAATGTTAAAATATATAAAATTACATAGAATTTCCTGCTTTTTCTGGCTGAATTTTGGTTAAAAAATTATTATTAATAAAATTATTTAATGTGCATTTGATCTAAAAATTATCATTTGATTTTTCTTATCTGCTGCTAATATTGAACACTTTTATTGTATTATTTGACTAATTATATAGCAATGTTTTGGCATTACCGACTAGCCACTACCAGTGCCACCAGTACCACTACCACCAACCACCACCCTTACTAGCCTATTATTAATTCACTTCTTTAAATTCCACTGATTCCAAAAAGTTTAAAAAAGGGTTTATTCTTACCATTTTTTATTTTTTTGGTTTTTTACTTTTTTATTTTTTTGGTTTTTTACTTTTTTATTTTTTTAACTTATGTTTTTCTTGTTCTTTTCAATTGAGATATATTTAATATGCATAACTATTCTAATTAAATTACTTTTCTCCAAAATCTAATGGTTATCAGTAACTCAAAATCTATTATTAATCGAAACCATAAAACGAACGCAAAATTATAAAAAACCACAAAAACCACAAATAATCACGAATAATCGTGAATAATCGGGAATAATCATGAATAACATGAAAAATTATAAAAAATTATAAAAAACTATAAAAAATTATAAAAAATTGCAAAAAATTGCAAAAAATTATCAATAAAAACGATACAAATGATTGAATAAAATACAAAACGACTAAATTTACTAAAAAAAATAGAAATTTACTGCAATTATTACAATCAATATAGAATTATACAGAATTGTTATAAACAAAATTACAAATTTGTTTCAAATAATAATTTGCAGAAAAATTCTTCTGGTAGTTATTGCTTACCTATTACTTTAGAATTCTTCTTTTGCAATGTCTCAAAATATTTTAATATTCACTTACAATTAATTCATTGTCTCTTTCTCTTGGTTGCCTTGTTTTAATTTTCTAATTTTGCCCGATATATATTCTCACTGTCACTGTATATCATTTTGTTTAATCTACCACTTCATATCTCTTTGACGTGATTCTTCATTCCAAAATATTATATCAATTACATATCTCATATAATCCAAATGATTTTACTGATTCTACTCAAATACTCATATTATTCTATATACTTTCTTTCTATACTTATAAAATGAGAAAGAAAGAAAGAAAGAAGGAAAATAAAAACTAATTAATTAATTAATTCTGTAATTATAAACTTTAGCTTTTTTCTCGCTTTTTATTTGAATATTTTACAATTAAAGTAAAGTAAAATAAAGCAAACTAGTATTATTAAAAATCAGAACAACTTGCATTTCAAGTTAGTTTTTTTTGCCAATCATTTTTGATAGAAATTCGTATCTAAATGTCTTAGTCTATTGGGTCAAAAATTGCTCGAGAATTAGGAATGATTTACTATCAATTTAAAAATAAAAATAAGAATATTCTTTACTTTTCAACTATACATTCATATTACTTGCTAAATATTTTTATTTCCAGTTTGTCCAAATTATTTAAACTGCTGAAAATATTTAGCTCTCTAAGCTGAAGCTGTTCCAAATGTCCAAATTGTTCAGCTTAATTGAATATTATAAAAAACAGAGTTCCAAAAATTGAAATATTATTCTAAAGAATGGTGTACAAAAAACATGCTTTAAGGTTTCAGTTTGTTGAAAATTTATAAACTCTAAAATACTTTTAAGATGCTAGAAATTTTAAAAATAAACTAAAAAATAAACTAAAAAATAAACTAAAAGCACAATATATAATATCAAAATATTTTTTAAAATATTTTTTATTTAAAAAGATTATTTAAAAAGACTATTTAAAAAGACTATTTAAAAAGACTATTTAAACTATTTGTTTAAAAATTATTTGAATTCAAATTCAAATTCCCATTTTTTCTTTTACAGTTTTTAAGAAGAACATTTCACATAACCAAAAGTCATATAGTTATTAAAAAGACAGTCATCTGTTTGTTGCTTTCCAAATCTTAACAAATAAAAATCAATTCCTTTGCCGGAACGATTTTAGTGATTTTTCTACTTTTACTTTTACTTTTATTTTTACTTTTATTTTATAACATTTTTGGTCTTTATGAAAATCAGAATTTAAATAAACTAAATTCAAAATAACATTTAAACCTAGAATCAGCTATTGCCATTACTGGTAAATAATAGAAATTCATTATGACTCGAAAGTACCCGATTTTGATATTTGGGTAGCGGCAATTAATTTTTGTTAAAAAAACCAAGTATAAATTTGTTTTAATGGATTTGATTCAATACAATTCCTTTTGTCATTAACTTTTCTAACAGAGAAAAGAAACACTCTTTTGTGACTCTTCCTTCTCTTGTTTAAGGAAAAAAAGTTCAGTCATATCTAATTGGCGGAAAATTTACGGAGATGATGATGAGGATGCTGTATGATGTTGAAGAAAGAGAAAGCAAAATGCAAACAAGTACAAAATAAGAAGAAGAAAGCAACAAGGAAAGAAAAAAGGGTTTGAGACTTCTCTTGTATTGTAATTTAGTTTTTGGTTTACTTTTTTTTCTTTGTTTAATACTGATGGTAAAAGCGGTTTGATAATTAACAAGCATCACGACCACGACTCTAAAATTTAGGATTAGTAAAACAAGAGTAATATAATGAGTCAAGTAATGAGCCAATTTAGAAAATTGGCTCAATTTAAACAGGTTTTAACAAGTTGATAAGTTTTATTTTAGGTTGTTTGAGATATTTGAGATATTTGAGTTTATGAATTAATGCTGCCTTATATATTATAATGTGAATTTAAATTATCTTTGATTGGTCAAAGGCAGTTGAAATTACTCTCACACCAAAATAACGGGCACATGGTGATTTAAATGTTGATTCATATTTTTTTATATGTTGTTGATATTATTATATTGTTTCTGATTAACTATTAAAGGAGATTAAGAGAAATAATAGGGTAGAATCCACATTCTGCGAGATTTTAAGTATTAACACAATAAAAGTTTCTTGTGGTGACAGAAACGATGTCGTTATTAAAAATCTAAATAACAGAAAATAAGAAAAAAAAAATCAAATTGAGACAAAATCAAATTGAATGAATTGGCAAAGTAAATTGCATAAATTGTGCTAATTTCTCGAGTTGGTCGAATATTATAGGCAATGCACCTTGTTCAAATCAGGTTGGGTTTTTCCTATTATTTTTTATGTTTTTTGTGTTTTTTATGTTTTTATTTTTTTGAATTTTTGAATTTTTGAATATTTCACTTCAATTTTTTGTTTAAAGTAAATTTGTTCATCTGATTTCAGGATATTCCAGTTTTAGTGTTTGTTTCCGCAAAATTTGCAAATATCAAATATTTGATAGCCAGACAAACTCACTCGTTGGACCATTTTTGGAACTGAAATTGGCAATAGATGTTTGTATATTTAACGTCAGCGATCAAAACACAGGAGAAAATGTGTCTGGAATTAGAGGAGTTGTGTTTGGCGTTGATTCCAGTTTTGTCAGAGCAAGAGCAGCTGCTTAATTGGGACAGCAAAAAAGCTGTTTCAGGAATGGGTCATAGACACCTGTCCCGAATCAAAACAGCAAAAAAAACGACAATCCTGACTCCAGCGAGCCTGTGTTCAGCATCACTTCTGGAAGCACTGTTTTCATGTTCCAATCATACAGATTTAGCAGCAGAGCTTTAAGACCAATCTTTACGGCTCAGCATAGCACCACGTTTTAAAACCGGCCTTTAAGGACAGCCTTCAAGACCCACATTCGCAGCAAGGCTCCTGCTTCAGACCCGATCGGGCAAGTCCTGTGAGTAAACACCTAGAGAAGAAGCACCGGAAGAAGCACCAGCAGAAGCAGACACAGCTTCACACACAGCTTCACACACAGTTCCACAAACTAGAGCAGACACAGCGCCATGACAGCTTCTGTTTCCAGGTCCCCAGTCCCCAGTCTGCACTTTTCCCAGAACACCAGTGTGAGCTCCATTTCCAGGCCAAAACCCATTCCTAAGAAGAAACCAGCTCTTTTGCTTAAGCGAAGAGACTCTTTGAGAACAAACAGCGACATTGCCAGGAAAACAGAAGAAGAGTTGAATGAGCCGAACGAGTCGAAGCAACTGGATAAGTTAAGAGAGTTGGGAGTAAAGGGAGCCAAACCTGAGATCAAACCCAAACCTAGGTTAATACTAAAACCCAAACCAAAGCCAGCAGTGATCTTAAAGAGATCAACTATTGATTTTCCCTCAGGCAACAATGACAGGGGCAGTTCACATCTACATTTGAAAACAGGTATAGAAACCAAAATTACTGACGATGGGATTAATAACGACAGTGCTAAAATACAAGAGTATGTTAAATTAAGAGAATCACTATTTTCCTCTGAAAATATGAAAAATTTGCAGTCAAATCCAAATAAAATTGTTACGGAGATTAAAATGACCAGGGTTCCTGATATAAAACCAAAGCCAACGCCAACGCCAACGCCAAAACCAATAATTAAACCAAAACCAATAATTAAACCGAAACCACAATTGAAAAAAATTGATGATATTATCAAAGATGATATCCAGAATGATATAGATATCGAAGATGAATACAACCCATTTGAACAAAATAAAATCTTTGTCAGTGAAAAATCTCTTCAAAAACCTATTATAAAGTTAAAGCCAAAGATTATGATCAAGGCTAAACCAAAACTAATATTAAAAGACCCAATCAATAAGGTTGATAAAAAACAACAAAAGAATAATTATGATGATGATGATGATGATGATGATGATTATAATCCTTTCAGTAATATGGATAGTGATGACGAGAATTATAATGATAATGATAACAATAAAAATAGTAATGAAGACAATATTTTTATTAATTCAAAACCATTGATTAAAAGTAGACCTCAAATTAAAATTAAACCCCCAATTAATTTACTGAATAAACCCTTAGTCAAACCCAAGCCAGATTTATTTAAAAAAAATGAAAATTCAATAAATTCCAGCAAAAATATTATTATTAGAAGAAATTCATTTGAAAAAAAACCTTTCGATTTAAAGAATAATGTTTCAAATAAATTTAAAAGATATTCATCTATCAGTATGATTTCAAATTCAAATCCAAATAAATTTATTAAAGATCTTGACATTGAAAAAAACTCCAACTTTTTAAACAAAAAATCATTCAAGCCTTTAATCCCCAAACTTGAAAATAATTCCAATTCATCCAGTGGTTTTAAAATTTCCAAAGAAGAACTAGAAGAGCTAAAAAATTATGACAAGAACAATATTAATAATAACAATAATAACAAAATAAAATTTGAAACAAAAAAGAAAATAATTGCTCTACCAATGTCCCAACAAGGACCAGTTAGATTGCCATTTATGGTTGGTTCCAATTCAACCTTTTCAAAATCTCAACCTTCTTTACAAAGTGAAAATCTTTCGATTAATGAACCGAAAAATGATCTTATAAATTCTCAACCGGTGTCAATGCCACCACGATCTAAGACATTCGATTCATCTGAATTATCTACTGAAAAGAAATTAACACACCCTAACAAATCTCGAACCAAAGGTCCAAAGCGTCGTTTGCCAAAGATACTAGGATGAAAATTAGTTTATAAGTTCATAAGTTTAGCGGGTTATGAATTTATAGATGTATAGACCATTAAGACTATATAAAAACATTAGATAACTGACAATAAGAATACAAGTCTCGTTGTTTTATTGTAATCTTTGAAACAAATCACAGACAAATTTATTCATAACAAGATAAATGGGAACGCGTGAAACGCTCCGCTTTGAGAAAAAACGCGTTTGTTTTTCAGTTCAGAAAAGAGGACATGTGAATGGACTGCTATTTAAGTGAGAAAGAATACAAACAGGTGCAATCTATCACAACTTAACAATATCACAACAAAGTAATACAATGTCTTCGATTCCATTCCCCAACCTAGATCCATATGAGACTCTTGAGACTTCTAAAGATAGCTCTCCCATAGAGATCAAAAAGCAATACAGGAAATTATGTTTGAAATATCACCCTGACAAAGTGGTGAATGGATCTGATGAGGTGAAAGAGGAAAGCAAGATTCAATTTGAGAAAATCTCCTTTGCCTATTATGTTTTGCAGGATGATGGCCGAAAGAAACATTATGATGAATATAAAGATTTTGAATTTGATAGATTGGAAGACGATTCCGAGTTCAATTGGAAAGATTATTTTGATGTCGTCAAGGGTGAGAAAATAACTGAAGAGCTAATAGAAAAGGACAAGAAAAATTACCAAAATTCAGATGAAGAGAGACAAGATATATTGAAGGAATTTTTGTATTTAAAGGGGAATTTTCTAGATTTATTTGAAAACATCCCACATCTAGAATTTAGCAAAAACGAAGAAGAGAGGATCTTTAATTTGGTCTCTGAGATGATAGAAAACGAGGAAATCAGCAAAGATGACGAATCTATAACCGGATTTGACAAGTACAAAAAAACAAGAAAGTCTAGAATTAGACACAAACTAAGACAAATGGGAAAGGAAGCCAAACAAGCTGAGGAATTGATGGAGAAATTGAAACAAAAGGACCAAACCAACAACAAAAAAAGAAAAATTGAGGGGGAAGATGACTTGAAACAGATAATCATGGCAAGACAAAGCAACCGACTCGACAGTCTCATCAGCAAATTGGAGGCCAAATACGTGAAACACCCCAAAAGAAACAAAAGAAGCAGAAAAAACCGAAAAGTTAGCACCAAATAGACGGGTCAACTGTCGATTGATGTGGATAAAGTTAGTCCACGCAGGCTAAGGCATGCGAAATTTGTGTACATATTTACATGCACAAAACAGTACATGCGCATATTTCCAGATGTGTGGATTGGAATTTTTTTGCCAGATCTGGTGAAAAGTTGATGAATCGAAAACGTGCAAAAATTTCTGACTAATGCCTCAGTGCTTGGTTTTTCGTTTTCAATTTAAATAAACTTTGCTCTTTTTTTCAGTCTAAATTGCTATTTTTTTTCATTCACCAATTGACGAATTTATTGTTCTAGTTTATTGTTCTAGTTTATTATTCTATTATCCTTCTACTATCCTTCTATTATCTATTGCATCTGCCGCCATGTCTTTTCACCAAGCTGACCACAACCTTTTGATGATTCCAGGATCCATCGAGGTTTCCGACAAAGTTTTACTAGCCAACGCTTCTCCATCTTTATCTCATACCCATCAACCCTTTATTGGAATTTTCCAAAGTGTTTTGCAAAACCTTAGAAAATTATTGAAATCAACAAATTCAAATGATCAAGCCTATGTTTTATCTGGTTCTGGTACTTTAGGCTGGGATATCGTTGCTTCGAACTTGATTCAACCAAATGAAAATGCTTTATTACTTTCCACTGGTTTTTTTTCCGATTCTTTTGCCGATTGTTTAACAACTTATGGTGCCAAAGTTGATAAATTGGTTGCTCCATTGGGTGGTGTGGTTTCATACGACTTGATTGAAAAGCAGTTAGCTTCAAAGAGTTATAAAATTTTAACCATCACCCATGTCGATACCTCAACTGCCGTTGTCTCCAATTTGGAAGAAATTTCCAAAGTTGTTAAAAGAGTCTCTCCTGAAACTTTGATTATTGTTGATGGTGTTTGTTCTGTTGCTGTTGAAGATATTCAATTTGATAACTGGGGATTGGATTTTGTTTTGACTGCTTCTCAAAAGGCAATTGGGGTTCCACCAGGATTATGCATTTTGTTTGCATCGGAAAGAGCGGTTAAAACTGCTTTAAACAGACCAACCTCAAGCACCTTTTTTGCTTCATTAAAAAGATGGCATCCAATTATGCAAAACTATGAAAACAATAAGCCTTCATATTTTGCTACTCCTTCTTGTCAATTGATCAATGCATTAAACACCTCATTAAATGAAATTTTATCGAAGGATTTAGATCAAAGATATGCTAAACACATTAGTTCATCAATTTTTCTTAAATCTAGTTTGAAAGATTTGGGATTAGAATTGGTGTCGAAGGAGAACGTCGGTGCCAATGGATTAACTGCAGCCTACTTTCCAAAAGGTATTGATGGTAGTTTATTTTTATCGTCGATTTACAAAAAAGGCATTGTTTTGGCTGGTGGAATCCACAAGGATATTGTTGGGACATATTTTAGAATTGGACACATGGGAGTTTCTGTGGTTGAAAGAGACGATGTTGAGCTTGTTTTCAATGCCATCAAAGAGACTTTGAGTGAATTGGGTTACTCCAAATGAACAATGAGAAATACACAAGACAATGGTCAATTTATACGAACTAAAATTTGATTTATAGATTTTTTTTTCTCTTTTTTGATTCAATATATATATACGTTTTATATTTAAAAGTAAAGTATAAAGGTTTTTATTTCAATTTTTTTTTTTGGTAAAGTGAGTAAAAGTATCTGTGATAGTATTGAGTTGAAAATATGTGAATAAAAACCAGTTTAAATGTAAAGATAAATGTATAAATAAAAGATTAAAATCTAAGAAATTCAAGATCAAAAATTTAGTTATAAAGGTCAAGTAAGAACAAAAACAAAACAAAAGAAAACAAAAACAAAAACTAAAAACCAAAGAAAAAAGAAAAAAGAAAAACGAAAGTTGTATATAAAAGAGAGATAAAATGAGGGAGTAAAAATCAAAATAAAAGATTAAGATTGAATAGTATTGAAAATATTAAAATATTAATTATGATTGAGTAGAAAAAATGGGATCAACGTGAATGAATATATCAATGAGCTGAGCAAAGTAGGTGAGTGCGGATTCGATCTTAAATGGAATTGGTGAGGTAGATGAAATCAATTAGATTAATCTTATTAACTTTGACTCAATTGAGATTTTTTATAAGTAGGAATTTCAAACTCAGGGGTAAAAGACTGGCCTGGTAGAATTGGAGCTACTGATAAAATAGCCTTGATTTTATTTTCTGGAGTGTCGTTGATTGGGATATTTTTGTATAATATAAATTCCAAAGGATCTGAGAGATTCAAGTCTGTTGTTGAAGAGAGTGAACTGGCAGAAGTGTCGGTTGGATTGTAGTTTGGATTCTTTTTGAATAGTTTTGGATGAAATTCGACGCCATCTTGGATTCTCTTTTTAGCTAATAGTCTTTGGTTGTCTTCGATTTTGAATTTTTCGTTGGTAGCTAGCTCGTGGTTTCTTTTGTTTAGAGCGATGATTACTTTGTTCCATAGTTTTTTTGATTCGAATTCGCCTTGGTCAGATAGGGGCCTTACTAGAGGAGGACAGAGAACAGAGGAGTGGACGTCAAAGAATAGCTCGTTTACGGAAGGAGAGGAGAGATTGAGAGAGGGAGATAGGTTTTTAATGAAGATTTGGTCATTCCATTTGCCGGATAGCTCGAATAGGTTTGTGTTTGTTGAGAGGTTTTTGACGTAGCCTTGAATTGAATCGTAAGTTCCGGAGATGAAGCCTTTGGTTTTGAATTCAATGTCTGCTACGAGATTTGAAGAGGGGCATTTTACGATCATATGGTCACCCAATTCTAGTTTTAATTTGCCAAATAGCAAACCTCTGGCGTACATGTTTGGTTGTGTGAGAGTGTAGTATTCGTAGTCGACTTGGGCGGATTTGTTGGGATTTGGATCTTCGTCAATTTTGTTTTGCAATGGGATTTCATTTCCTTGAGGATTGGTGCTGACATTGATGTTTGTTTTGATGTCGAGGAATCTTAGGATAGACAAGCCCTCCATCATGGCAGCAGTCGAGTTACCTAAGAACTTTGATTTTGGTATTACGGTGCCATCTACTCTGATGTTGGATTCGGGAATCATGTAGAAATAGGAAGATTTTGGAGGATGATGGGAGGTTTGTTCGGATATGTAGTAGGCAGAGTGGCCATTTGATAGATTCCAGTAGGAGGTAAAATACTCGCCCAAGACTGGATTTAGAGGTTTTTTAACAGCCTTGGGAGCGATGAACCAGGAGGAGAGGTACCATTTCAAGACGAGTAGAAATCGTTCAGTTGGATCTTGGGTGGAGTTTGCTTTGAGTAGGATATCGGGCTGTTGGAGCTGGTTGGTGATTCTTTCTAGCATTGACTTTCTCTCGAGTATGAAGGTGGGCAAGGTGATTCTAGACAAGTCGCAGCCTGGCCTTAGTTGTGAGATTATGCCCATCAATATCGACTGGCCTTGGTCATCGACTTCGTCGATATCGTCAACATTGTCTATACCGTCAGCAGCAGCAGAATTGGGGTCGGAAGAGGAAGTGGAAGTGGAGGGAGGCTGGGAATCAGCAGAGGAAGACTTGGTGGTGAGATTGGCATTAGGTGTGGAAGGAGAGGCAGATAACGCTGAGGTGAATATCGAAATCATGTCGAAACAGAAGAAGCAGAATGGGCAAGAGCAAGACAGACAGTTATTAGGAGTAGCAAAGCAGCTGGAGTGGCATAAAGATAACAAGTCGAGAATGGCCAACCTGAGAGAACAGGAGCTTTCAAACCTAAAGGCACTTGCTGAGGGTATATATAGCGAGGGCCAGCCGGACGGGAGCAGGGCGGGAGCAGAACGAACGCAGCACAGAACAGAACCAGAACCAGAACAGAGGCACCAGAAGCTGCTCCAACAGCTGCTTCCGAGCCGCGGACGACGCACGTGCTGCGCACCTGACTCGGGTGCTTCTATATAAGGTGTCGGCGCTTAGCTCTTCCTTCCTTGCCCTCCAGCAGAAGAAGCACAGGCAGCAGAAGCACCGGCATCACGATGCCACCCATGGCCACCAACCCCTACTACGTTCTTTACAAGAAGAGGCGCCAGATAAAGCATCCGGTCTACGAAGCTGTGCTCGACCTCCACCTCTTGGGCTACAACTACAACCAGCTCCTCCAGTTCCTCGACTTGTCCCATCAGAAATCTCTCTACTACTGCTTCCAAAAGCTCAACTTGCCCTTGGATGCTCCAGGCCTGCTAGACGAGCTCTTCAGCGAGCCCGATTTGTCTCTGCCCGACACCAGCTTGCAAATCCCACCTCTCACTGATCTGAGTGGTCCCAGCGTTGCTCAACAAATTCAAATCCCAGTCAACAATTCCCCAACGCTAGAGCGGAATGATCCTATACCCCAAACAAGCATCATTTCAAACCATAATTCGGCCACAATACAAAAGGTCAACAAAACGAAGGTCAACAAAAAGCCTCGCCAAATTTTGGGCAACGAAAACTGGCTACAGAACTTGGTTATCGACTTGTCCGATTCCGATTTTAACTCCGACTACGAAGACCCTGACACTCATATCAATAACCATGACACTATCTATCTGAATAAACTGAACGACGATAGCGAAAAGAGCTTATCTCAACTAAAGGAAAAGGAGTTGGAAATTCAAAAACTCAAAATGTCAATTCAGCTCCTAGAAAGCTCGAAAACCTATCCTCCTATTCCCGTCACTGCTGCCACTGCCGCCACTGCCGCCACTAACCACAACGATGATAGCAACATTGACTTGACAACGAATCAAATCAACTCCAAAATTGATGACTTTCAATCCCAATATAACCTTGCCCAAGTCTCCTATAATCAAAAACTAATTGAAATAAACCTATCCAAGAAATTGATCAACAACTTGACTAAATCTCTATTAAACGAAAGATTACTCCTATCAAAAAAAATGGATAGTTTAGTGTCTTTAAAGCAAAATCTCGATGAAACTAAAAATAATTTAGACCAAAACTTGCCAATTTTAAAACAATTGCTACTCAATAAAAATATCCTCAAAATATCGTCAACATCTTCAACATCTTCAACATCTTCAACATCTTCAACATCTTCAACATCTTCAACACCTTCAACCTTGACGTCATTTTCAACGTCAAAAATCACCTCCGACGCTTCAATTCTTACACCCATTTTAGATGAAAGAAAACTTTTAGAACTAAAACTAAAAGAGAAATTGAAATTAAGGTTTTTAAAAAAAAATACTCAAAAGGATACCGAAATCAAACAAGAAAATACCAAAATCAAACAAAAAAATATACCAATCCATCATATTTCAACAGACATCCATATTTCAAATACTTTAAAATCTAACATCCAATCAAATCATGCCACTCCCCACTCAATAGAAAAATTTAACAATTCAATTAACCCTATTCAAATTTATTCCAATAATCTTGATAATAAAATCTACTCCAATGACAATAATAGTATCTCCTTCAATGATGAAAATGATCAAGTTATTCCAATTATAATTGATTCTTCTGATAGCGACTCGGAAATCTTATTACCAATAGACGACCCCCATGAAAATGTAGAAATCACAAAGATATCTCAAGGCACCCTAGATACCAGCGACCAAAATCAATTACCTACTTTAAACAATCAATTCTTTTCTTCACCTTCAAATTCATTGATAAGTAATCAAACAACTTCTTCTAAGGTTTGTACTTTAAAGTTTTTTAATTTCAAAATTCCCGCTATCTAAATTACTAACAATACTGACATATCTACCTTGATTTCTATATTATAATAATTTTTTATAATTTTTTATAATTTTTTTTCTGGCTTTTTTATAACTTGTTTTATATCCATATGATTCTTATTTGTTGTTTTTTTTTTTTGTTATCATCAGGAAAGTTTAAAAGAAAAATTTGTTGAATATGAATCATCTCTTAGATGTCTTAAGTCTTATAGATTTAGCCCACTTTTTATGGAAAATTTCTCCTCGACTACATGGTCCAATAAAATTGATTGTGATAAAGAATTATGTCCAAATGAATTGGATGGCAATTGCAATGATCATAACTGTGAATTTCAACATTTTAGAGACATGGAGCCTACCGGTATGTTTTTTCACCTACTCCAGACACTGAATTCCATTATTAACTCTTTACCATGTTATATCAAAATTTAATATTACAATAAATCAGCAAGTGAAATTATAGCAGACGTTGCAAAATGTTATCCTCAAGGAGGTGCTGTTGAAACTAGACAATATAAAAAGGAATTGAAAGATTTATTGCTTGAAAATAAAGACGGCGATTTTGACTTGATTTTAAACAATATATTGAAATTAAGAAAGAACAAAATGAAACCTGATGAGTTTCTTGATTGGTTCCATATTAAAAAAGTACCAAAAAAGACAAAAAAAAAATCAAAAAGGTCTTTAAAGTGAAAAAGGTATGTATATTACTTTGTTTTCTTTTCTTTCATTTTTTATTTTATTTTATTTTCTTTTATTTTACTTTGATTTTAGAAATACCCAAGCTTATATAAATTAAGGATACTTTTCAATTGGAGAAAAGGATCCGAAAAATGTATAGATAAAAAGTTATTAAAATTATTGTAACGAATGTCTTTTATTTATTTCTATGTATGTATATACCAAAATATATCAATTTGAACTGGTAAACTCATGTATAAAAAAAAACAAAAAAACAGATATTTCCACAAAGTAGGTAAAGCAGTGGAAGTATTTAGATACCTAGCAGACAACAGAGATAAAATAAATAAGACAAGTAAAAATAAAATAAAGAGTTGAGGAATATGAAAGATTTAAAGATGTTTAAATAAAAGTATGATTTTAATAATGAATAAATTATGAGTGATTATGAATAAATTGTTTTTCAGTTGTCAGTTGAAAGTGGAAAGTTTTCTTTTTTCTCTTTTTTCTCTTTTTTTTCTTTCTGACTTATTTGAGTTGTTTTGACTTACGATTCAAGTAACTTTCAATCCAAAACGCACCAAACAAAAGAGTCAAGGGAAATAAATAGAAAATGTTAATCCAAAGAGCCATTGCTTGTCCACCACTGTTGATGCAGAACTTGAAGTTTTTGAAATCATCGTTTGAGTCTCTGTAAGTCACAAATAAATGGAGAAAAGCTAAGGAGCCTCCAAAGACAAATTGACAAATTTGCAAAGAAGTCAAAGAGGCCTTTAAAATCTTGGGAATTTTGATTTTCAAAATTGAGAGAGTATAGTAAAAGTACATGATTGAATGGATGAAAGAATTGAAAACAACGAAAATCCAGATTGGGGGAGAAGCATATCTAACACCAGCCCACATAGAAAGCATAGCACCTGAATGGTGATAAGATTGCAATAAAGACGAAGGTCTTCCTTTCAACAATATGATTGCAGTGTCAATGATTTCATAGTATTTCGACAAGTAAAACCAAAATGCATAGTAATTCAAGCCCTTTGAATTGATGTTCCAAATGCCATGATCCAAATCGCAAATAGCGTTCCAGAATAAATTGGGTTTTGTTTCATTCGAAGCGCCATTGTTGATCTTGTTATAATAGTCGGTTAGAATCGAGTACAAGTTATTCTTTGAAAAGTTGATAACATTCAACATGCTATAGAAGCTCCAAACAGAATAAAGACACAAGAAAATATTGTGAAGCAAAATAAATTTCTTAAAGAAAGCAGTTTTGGCAAAGCTGAAAGCAACAGGAGGCAACTTTTTGACTGATTTTGGATCGTTGACATCAAGTTTGATGTTGTTTGCTAAAGCATTTTTGATTTGTCTTTTTCTAATGTAGTTATTGATTAGATGGACTGTGGTAAAGTAGATCAATGCAATTGAAATGGGGGTCTTTGAATTCAAGAAAAACTCGTAAATTGAAACAGTAGCTGAATTTATGTTCAAAGGATAAGGTGGAGAAGGAACCGGTTCAGCTCTAGGCCATTTCCAAATGGACGATGGAGGTTTAACAAAGCTCATGTAGTTTGAAATATAACTAACGTTATTCTGATCGATAGCTGACATGATGTTACAGGAATATTAGAAGTATTGAGCTAGTCTGATGGTGTTGGGGAGTTAGTGTGTTATTTATGTTCTTGACAATCAGTAGAGAAGCTGGTGATGGTTTGGTGAGTAGAAGTCAGATAGAGCTGGGTTATTATATGCAAATGGAAAAAAAAAAGTGGAAAACAAATGGGAAATGGGCAAACGTAAAAACAAACAAAAGAAAATAAATTGTTGAATTCGAAACATAGGGTTTTATATACAATTGATCTGATTAGGATGAAGCACCAACAATTTTGCTAGGAACGAATCAAGAGCTTCAATTGGCCGGGAAGAGCTAAGCAAAGTATTGATGGAGGTTTGGTGGAGAAAAGCATCAGTGAGAAAAAAAATATGCGGTGAGCGCAAAAAGTGCGTAAGCATGCGTGCCGAGAATCATCCGAGAAAACAACAAAAGCCGAGCCAACCTTATTTCACGTCTGCTTACATAACAAGACAAACATGTGCTATTATACAAGCATCATAATATTTTTACTTGTGTAGCAAACGCTGATATTACGTAATACTGGTGATTGTATCGACACGTGCAGTTTAAGGTTTTCAGAGGTCGCTCAAAATTTTGGTAGAGCCTGTTGTTTGGTCTTTTGTTTTGTGGAGAAATTGTGAATGATGAAATCACAAAGCGTTTGGTAAAAATATTTGTTTATTAGAAGTATATTACAGAATCAGTATAAAAAAGCAATTGTTGAAGAGATGAAAAAAAATGTATGAAAAAAAATAGTACAACTTCAGTAGACAGCAGTATTAAAAATGCAATGAAAAAAGCAATCCCTAAAAAAAATAAATAAAGAAAAAAGTAAAAAAAAATTGTAAACTGTGTAAAAATATAAGTGGATGAATGTTAATAAACAACTAATAAAAGAAACTATTGAAGCTGGAAGAACTGTGTATCAATGTAAGCATAAGAAATCCAGGAATAAATAATTTAATGGTAAACTTACTTATTAAATAGATGGTGATTAACAGTAGAAACGGAATGGAATAAAAAGGATAGCTTTGTATACTTGTTACTTGCTACTTGTTACTTGTTACTTGTTACTTGTTACTTATTACTAATTACTAGTCTGAATTATTTGCACTTATCCATCTTGGATTTGCCCATCCTTTGACTGTGAACTGAACATTATTTTTTAACGTCCCACATGGTTTGAAGTTTTTATTTAAATTATCCAAAGTTTTCTCATTTAATTGAAATTTAGTCTTCTTTTCTAAATTTTTTTCATTAGCAGAGATGCATTTATTTTTGAAAAATAATTTTTTAAACTCATCGTTATATTTAATCCAGGGCAAGTTTCCACTTGTACCAAAGAAATTAAATTTATCTAATTTATTAAGTTTATCAATTTGATCAGATTGATCAGTTTCGTTGGTGATGGTGGTATCCTTGTTGAGTTGATTTTGATCGTCACCAATATAGATATAGGAATTCTGATAAAATGTGTTATTTTTATTAATTGGTAGATCAGTTCTTGGAGGTAACTTCATTAGTTTCCACAATTTATTATAAGCTAATAGAGCTAGCTTATTGTCCTGATGGTCAATTTTTTTATTAGTTTCCATTAATTGAAAGAATTCTTCACTTAGGAAATTAGGGATTAAATCTTTGCAAATGGCGGTGTATTCATTGGCATAAATTCTTAAAAAGGCTGGGTTTCTCCTATAGGATCTTGATTTGGTTAGCATATAAGAGACTTCAGTTATTTTTTTGTTATTAACAGTAGTGTTATCTTTGGTGTTGGTGTTGGTGTTGGTGTTGGTGTTGGTGTTGGTGTTGGTGTTGGTGTTGATGCTGATGTTGGTGGTGGTGGTGGTGGCGGTGGTGGTAGTGTGATTTTGATTATCAATTTGGTTAATGTCATCAGTTAGAGGGATCATATAAACGCCATAAGTTTTCAATTTAACGTCTTTATATTGAGGTTTGTTGTTGAGGGTATTGAGTTTAGGGTGATATTGAGGAACTGAGATGCGAGGATTGGATATAAAAGAGTTTGCTATTGATAAAGAAGGAGACATGGTTAAGGTGAAGACTGCTCTATCGTCAGTCATTCTTGGTGTGAAAGTGAAAGAAGAGGCAGCAGCTAGAATGTCATCTTTGACGAGGATGGAGGAAGTTGCTACTTTCTTCAACGATTTTAGGGATTTAGTTAAATTTGATACCAAATTTATTTTTGAGTTTGTTGGTTTATTGGTGGTGGTGGTGGTAGTAGGATTGGTGATGTGAGTGGTGTTGGTAGTGGTGTTGGTGGATATGTTTTTGTTGAATTTCTTTTGGAGATTTGAGGGTGAGAGGGAGAAGGAAGGTTTTACGAGGTTGTGAGTTAGAGATATTGTTGAAGAAGAAGTTAGTGAATCATTTTTGATGAATAGGGCCTTTTGGGAGTTGTTGATGAAGGAAGTTTTTACTTTGAAGCTTAGTTGAGATTCATTATCAATGTCAGTATCAGTTTCAGTGTCAGTTTCGGTTTCAGTTTCAGTTTCAGTATCAGTTTCGATTTGAATATCGGCGTTAAAATTGTAACTGTAATTGTAATTGTGATTATGGTTATAATTATAATTTGAATTGTTATTTGTGATTGGAATATTATAGTCGACGGTAAAATTTTGAGAAGATAGAGGATGGTTATTTATTGGGATTGGTTTTATTTTAATTGATGATAAATTTTTTAGAGATGCAGTTAAATTGGAATGAGTTGAATGATTTGAGGCGGGTAGATTAGAGGAATGGTTCAGGTTGATGTTGAGATTGGAGGAAGAGTTGTGATGTTGAGAAAAAGAATATGAAAGACAAGATGAGGATTGAGATTGGGATTGGGATTGGGAAAAAGAGGAAGGAGAAGAGTTGTTGGTGTTGTTTGAATTGAGAAAAGAATAGGAGTTGTTGTTTGGAGACCACAGATTTACTGTGTTGTTGCAGTATAATAGGCCAGATCTTTTCGCACTTAAGACAGAGGTTAGAGATGGAGTCTTTAGGGAAATGTTATTGGGAGTAACATTATTGAGGGCCGAGCTAGAGAAGGATAAGGAAGAAGGAGTAGAAGTGGAGGAGGAAGAGGAAGAGGAAGTGATGTTGTTTGAAGAACTGAACAAAGAGAATTCATCCTCTGGGATGGTGTTGTAGATGAAAGAGTTTTTGTTTGAGAAGGAAGACGTTAGAGAGTTTGAAGAGGATGGAGAAGTTGAAGAGGATGGGGGAGATATGCTTTGAGAGCTGGTATTGTTGCTGTTGTGTGAATTATTTGTGTAGTGATTATACTGGCTGTATTGGTTGTACTGGGTATAGTGGTTGTATTGGTTGTCTTGATTGTATTTTGAGTTGACGATATTGATGTTGATGTTGTTTTTGGTGGACTTGGTGGAGATGTTAGGACAGTTGCTGTTATTAGTATTTACTGTTCTCATTTCATCAAACAATTCAAACTCAGAGGAGATAGTTGAAGGTAGGTTTAGAAATGTGTAGTCTAGCATAGTTGAAGAGGACGAGTAATAGATGGAGGAAATATTAGATGTTAGATATAGGATATGGAATATAGGATATGGAATATAGGATATAAGAAAAACCAAAGCGAATAAAATAATAAACGATTAATAATCTACTAAATATATTAATAGAAGAAACAGAGAAAATAAAAAGTTTTTTGGTTTGCCCATTAAGAAGTAAAAAAATATAAAATCCAGTAATTCAGTAATTCAGTTTTAAAAAATAAAACCAAAGAATTATGTAAAAGACCAAGATGCAAAGATTTGAAATAATAAATTATAGTTGATTACAGGAAAGTATGCTAACAACAAATCTTAAAGAGCACTGGGTGGTTTGAGTTGAAGTTAAAACCAGAAAGTGAAATAATGAAATAACACAGCAGAAAATGTCTGAGAAGGCGATCAAGATACGAGTAATGAAAGAGCCAGAGCTGGAAGCAGAGCGAGCAGAACAAACACAGCGATGTAGCGACGTCCAGGCATCGTCTCCACTGGAGGCAGCGATAAATACAGGCATGGAAAATACAAGAGCACAGCAGATAATACAGAACCGGTATCAGCACATCGCTATCAGCGGTCCCATGCAGACGATCCCACCGTTGCTCGGATTGGAGCCGGGCCCTTCCACCGCCCTGCCGATGCCCGACCTGCGCTTCCTGGCACTCCGCCGTTCTGGCTCGTCCCCGCGTCCGTCCGCTGTGCGCCCCTGTCGCCAGCGCTGCTCCTGCTGACGCGCTGCGCGTATCCCGCTTTGCACAGGGGCCCTCGCCTTAAATCTGCACCATTCACCGCTCTCCCACCACACGCATCCTACTTTTGCGGCGCTACATGCAGCACAGAGACTGCCGCCACAAAGCCTTTGTGTGCACCGTGTTGGCTTGCGCGACGTGCCGGCAGCGCCCAGGCCGGCCCTGCTCTTTGGCTCGCGCTTTGTATGGCCACTTTGGCTCGCGCTTTGTATGGCCACTTTGTGCGGCGCTTGTGCGCCGCATTTCGGACGCGTCTCGGACGCGTTTCAACGCGCTTTGGCCGGCAGCCCGTTTCCTGCGCCAAAAAGCAGTTTTCATATGATATTCAGTATTTAAAGCAGGATAACGGTTTGAATCCTATTGTGCAACTGAGAAACAGTTTGTGAAATTTGGTGAATTTGGTGTTGGAACAAATTTCATCGGGATTCAGCACATACATCTCCGTTCAATTCACAAATCTCGGCCGGCCAATTGGCTGGGTTTGGGTTTGGGTTTTTGGATTGCAATCACAACTCTGTTCATTTACTCCAAAAAAAGGAATTTTGCGTTTGTATGTCACAGCCCAATCGCTGTAATCATTAAGTTTTTATTCACTTATCTTGTTTTTTATCAACGTGATTATTTATAGCAATCCTGCCCATTGGTTCACACATGAAATTGGAACAAACCTGACTGCAATTTCACTTATCTCTGAATCCGTGATCAATTGCTCCAATCTAAAAAGCCCTTATTACATAATCCACCAACACAAATCCGTTTCTTGCTTGATCTATCTCTAATCTTTTCTAATCTTTTCCAATCCTTCCAATCCGTTCTAATCTATCTCCAACACATTTCGAATCTGCATTCTTTCTTTTCTATCGGAGCTATCTTGTTCATTTTCTTCATTTGCTTCATTTTCTTCATTTTCTTCCCTTTGTTTTGCTGCCTCTCAACTTCCTTGCTCCAAAAAGAAACTGCCAGGTTCCTATCGCCAATTTGCCGGATGTACCTCCCTTGGGCTTCTCCAAACGCCATGGTCCGGGAATTCTTTTTACATAACTGGAATTTGGAATTGCAATTTCTCTCAGTTCCTATCTGGTGTCTCTCATGTATCTCCTGTATCTCCCACAAATTTACAAAGCGAGATTAACTGATCTCTGTTTCGGTGATGACTGCTAATGGAAAGTCTAAACCCAATCTATTTTGCAGGTGCTTCCACAAAGTCATGACTCATGACCTGCGTTATCTTGAAGCCTTTCTTTTCTAAGCGGCCTATCCCAAAACGGGCATAGTTTTCCGTTCCACTTAAAGCTTATTCTCCTCCCTTGTTCGCTAATCTTGCGGAAATAACCTCATTCTGTAGCTTCCGGTCACTGCTCGTTTGCCCCACGTCGCTTACTTCTCCTTTCTGGATCTGCGGCAGAAGCTGAAATGCGCACCCTTGCTGCACCCATCAGCATATGGCACACACTCCAAGTTTCCCCAGTTTTTCTTTTTTTAGCTCGCTGATGCCTCCTCATATCTAAACAATAAACGTCACTACAATCTTCCTATTATAATAATCCTATTATATTTATCCTATTATAATCATCCTATTATAATAAAAAGGGTTCTAACCACTGAAAAACCAATCCGCTAACTTCTCCAATTTATATCCAAAACTATCTTTTTTCCCCTTCTTACTCTCTTTTTCTCAATTGGAAATCCTGTTTTATAAATCAATCTAAACGATATACACTAATATGTAATCATTTTTTATTCGTTTTTTATTTAATTATTATAAATCAAATTAAATCAAATTAAATCAATATTAATCAAAAATTAAACTAAAAAATAATTCAAAAAATAATTCAAAAAATTACAAAATTTAAATAAAAAATTAAATAAAAATAAAACAGAATTAAACAAAATAATATAAAATAAATTTAAACAAATTAAAACAAAATAAAACAAAATAAAACAAAATAAAACAAACTTAGTAATAAAATAATAAAATAATAAAATAATAAAATAATAAAATAATAAAATAATAAAAATAATAAAAATAATAAAAATAATAAAACAAAAAATTAAAACTAAATTAAAACAATTCAAAATCAAGCTAATTTCACGTCTTTTAACGCAAACTAAATCAACATCTTGAACTAAAAACTTTCAACTATTATAAATTCACAATTAATATAATATTAATACAAATATTAATACCAATATTATTAAAAAAAAATATACTTCTTTCATATTCATTCAGTTATATTACGAGACTGTCTCCAATTCAAAACTGTTCTTTTAGCTATGGCACTCTTATGACTTCCCGATGTCGTAGAACGACTCCCAGTCGAATCTGTCGTAGTAGACATTATAGATTCTGTAGGTGCAATCTTATTCAAATAATCAATCCCATTGATTCCATTCATTACTGACATTCCATTCAATGAATTAATCCCATTAGTGTTATTACCACCATTATTAATACTGTTACTAATACCGTTACCGTTCATACTACTCATTCCACTGAGTCCTCCCAACATTTGAATCGACCCTGAATGAACTCCACCCCCATTTCCACTACCATTCGACTTGATATTAGCACTTGGATGATGGCTATTAAACTCTGCTAATAAATCTCCAACAACGATCCCATTCCTACTGATTTCTTCCTCAAAATTCTTTTGAAATAATTTGATCAATGATAAATGAGACTCTTGTAACGAAACTGGAACCAATTTCCCATGGATTATCAAACATCTTTGGATCGTATTAGCTAATTCTCCAAACGAATGCTTCAACGATTCCAATTGACTCGTATATTGCGAGTTCTTTGTAAAAGTTTCATTAACAAAAAAAACTCTATATTGTCCAATCCCTCCATTAACTGGCGCATCAATCGTTCCTGCCAATTGTCTGGATAACTCACCAAATATAGAGTTCACATCCTCTTTCTCCTTTATAGCCTTATTAGCCATGATTTCAAGCGAAATCAACTCTTGTGTCTTTGATGATAAACTTCTCAATGCATTTTGCAATGGCGATAACTTCACCTTAATGGCTCTCTTAATCTCACTTCGATTCATCAATGTTGGAAACGTGGTATATGTCTCATATGTAGTCTCTTCAACCCAAAGATCCATCACTGATGTAGATCCTGGTAATCTTCTTGCACTTGTAAATTGACACAAGTTTCGGTTTTCCAAATAAAATCGAGCCCCAACTGTCAATCCGGAAACATTGGCTGGCAAATTCATTTGAGGCTCAACCGTTGTAATATGCAAATACCTACCTGATGGTGTTACTTCATATAGTTGTTTTGCCTCTTCATCATTAGATATAATCGTGGCACCTGGATGTAATCTTAATAACCTATCATGAATCGATGTTATATGTTCAAATGGTAATCCCTCATAAATAAATTGCCTTGCTCTAACTGACTTGGGAAATCCATATCCAATAAATGAAATTCTAAAATACGCTGGTGTCAATCTATCAACTGTCTCCAATGATAAATATAACTTGGATAAGTTTTCATGAACATATGATAACCCCTTGAAATCATATGAAATAGTATCATATGCCTGTGCTAATTCTTTGTAAATATCAATAGCTTTTTCCAATGCATTTCCTTTGACAAAATTCTCTGCAATCATCTTATACAACGTTTCTTTTCTTTCAAATGACGATTGAGATGGGAATTTGGGTTTAATACATAATGGTAATTTATCATCTAAATTCCAATTATATGTCGACGCTAATAACTGATAACTTAATCCCGCTTGAACAAAATTTGTCTTGCTTAAATTGCCTTCTACCATTTCATTAATAAACGAATGCAATAATTCGGGTTTATCAACATGTTTCAAAAATCCATTAATATTAATCTTATGGAAGGTTCTATCATCATCAAATTCAGGTCCTTCTGGAACATTTTCCAAATCATTCAAAACTTCTAAAAATTCAGATAAATTTTGAATTAAACCATCAATTGCTGGAAATGCCTCATCTTCAGGGTCAATTTTAATAGACATTTTTAATCTTCTAATGAAATTCCTTTCTTCATATTGCCCTGGCTTATACTTGTTACTATGGAATATTTCATAAAACCCAAGAATACATTCTTTTTCAATTTCATTAAAATTCCCATTTAGTAACCATTCAGAAATAATAATAGTATGTAACATCTTAACACCTAGAATTTGACAATTGGAATGTCTTTGCATACAAAATAGCATGAGATCTTGTAAAACACCATAATTAAAATTAATAAACTCAACTTGATATCCACCAAATTTCTTTAATTGAAACCTAACTATATCTTCTTCCAATGCATCCCATGCTAATGCATCCCAAACTTCATTAATTAATAACGCGCATCTATTACGAACGTCTCCTGTTATTTTCCAACAGGCCTTTCTTGGAACTTCAGCTAAATGACAAATTGATGATGGCATGGCAGTGGCAAATTTTAAACATGTTTTTAAGAAATTTCCCCACAATGACCTATCAAACTGCTCCATTTCATCCACTGATGGTATATAATCGATTTCCATAATATATTTAACTAATTCAAAACTTGAAACTGCACTTTCAATTACCATAGCATGTAACGATAACCATTTTGACGCTGGATAGCACTTACTGGCAATTAATAACTTGGCAGTATTAATAAGAGACAAAATGTGTTGTTTGGTGATCTTTTGAACGAAATATTGTGAAACAAACATCGCGTCCACTTTACTTTCTTCAAGAATAGAGAGAAATCCTTTTGGACCCGCAATAACTCTAGCAATCTTTGATAAGTAGGAAAAAATGGTCATCATTTCAATTAAAACCTCAACAAAAACCTCATCATTGACAATTGAATCCATAGTGATTTCAGGGAATGGATAATCAGATGGAAATAATGGTGTAAAAGTTCTCTTGGGCTTGAATAAAGAATGAGTCCTAGCAAATTTGTTATAGTTGTTTAATATATCACAAATTGTAGGTAATAATCTTGAAACACCACGACAAAGATAAAGATCTTCTGTTCTATTTGACTTGACAATATCCCAAGTTAAACGCAAGATGGAAATTAAAATACCATTGGCTAACCTAGCGGCTTCTACATCAGTGTTTGCTAATAAAACTTCCATCGCCCAATTAATAGAGGTAATAATTAATCTATCACGACATTTATGATTTTCAACAAACCACGAGTGTAAAAGACGACGGATTAATAACAATTTTGTTATGATGAAACCAAAGACCTTGTCATTTCTTTTAGTTGTGAGACCCATTGATGGTGCAGATGATGAAAAGTCATCTTGTTTTGATAAACCTCTAATTCCAACCGAGTCAATTAAAATGATACCGAAATTCAAGATGTCTTCGTCAATAAATATTGCTCTTAAGCTTAATAGCCATAAGTCAATAACCTCCAAGACGGATGATTGATCAGAGGTAAACCTTTTATCTTTGGAGTTTAAAAAAGAAGAGATAGAACCAAGAAATTCGTTCCAAGATCTATTGAATATTTCAACAGTTTGTTGACTAGTTGTTAGGATTGCAAGCCTTAGAATTAAAGTAGATACACGACAAACAGATCTATTGAGATATTCCCATGAGGTTTTAAAGCAAGAAAAATAGCTTTCCATTTTGGATAGCAAATGGAAACCGATATAAGGCAAGTTTTTGGTATTGTCAACAAAATCTTCAAAAAGATAGACATATTGTTCTTGTCTAGCAACAACAAAATCTAGCATATGAACAATGGCTTCAAAAATAGTTTTATTTAAATTTGGTAGATTCAAGTCGACAGAAGCTTTATAAATTTCTAAAAGACTCTTTAATAGCTCGGGGAAATATTTGATCAATTGAGAAGTGTCCAAGATATTGAATTTGGTAATGATGCTCATCAAGTTACTTTCATTTGAGGGTAAATTGATAAGAGTTTTCCAGTTCAATAGGGTATTAATAGCATGGTCAATATTGTAATTTTTTCCAACATATTCTGTTGTTAATTCAAAAGTGACAGCAATGTTATGAGAATTTTGAATGCTTGCTAATTCTACAATGTGTGTTTTTTTGTATTCTACTATTTTGTTTTTGTTTCTTATTAGTAGTTTACCATCAGCAACAACTTCGCCGTTTATATAAGCGAAAAAAGTCAAGTATTCAGTGTCGTTGATTGATAAACCAGCGTCAATTCCAGAGACTTTGATCAATTCGCCGATTGATTCATCAGAATAGACGGAGACGAATTGCCAATTTTTTCTGCTCTTTTCGTTGGTGCCCTTTGTAAAGTGAATGCTTGGATTAGTGGTTGAAATTTGAATTGTTACAGGTAAGGATTGATGTAGAGTTTGGTTTAAATGAGCTTTACCAAGACTCAAGTAGATTCTTTCATAGGGTTTAACTAAAGGGTCATAGTAGATTGTTCTAATTTGGGAGATTGGTCTTGGGCCATTTGTGTCGAAATCGTTGATGAAAGTTTGTAGATCGTTTTTGAATTCTTTGATGGATACAATTAGTCTTTCAGCTCTGGGGTTAACGGCGACACCTTTATTTGAACCTCTAATGATTCGATCTACCAATTCACCCCAGCCGTAGTTTGTTTCACCATTTGAAGCCATTGTGTCATTTTGGTTGATATAGGAGCCAAATAGTTTTATTATGAATTGGTGAGATTCACCGGAAGCCAAAGCACCTTTGTGGCGGGAAAAGATTCTTGAAATGTCGGTAACACCGGCAGCGATTCCCTTTCTGATTCTTCGAAGAGAGTTGGGTTGGTTGTTTGTGTTTCTTAGGATGTTGATGTCGATTTCTTCGGTTAGTAGGGCCACAAGGTAGATTCTGCCTTTATCGATTTCAGTTGAAGGGATGTTTCTGAATAGAGCAGCAGATAGGTGTTCTAGGAGGAAGTCTTGGGAGTTGTTGATGTTGACAGCAAAGGCTTCGGTTAATCTTTTTCTTGTGTTTCTCAAGTACATGTAGCAAGTCATTCCAGCAAAACCCTTTGGATTTAAATTTGAGGAGCCAGTGACGGATTTGAAGTCGACCAAGATTTGCGAGGGAATGGCTCTAACGAATTTGCTGTTTGGAGGAGGGATTAGAGAGCCTAGGTCTAGGTCAGAGATTGGGTAGTTTGAACATAAGGCGTACATGAGTTGGTTTGAAGCTATGATATCAGGAGTTGCTTGAGATTTGAGAAGGGAATTGTTGTAGTCGAATAGGTCGCCATTGAGAGGGTCTCTAGACATGATGGCCTCGTAGCCAGAGACATCGTATTTGATGGCGCTGTTTGTTTTGTCAAATCTGTTTATACCCTTTGAAGAGAGGAGCTTGGCTATTTTGCTTAGCAAGAGAGAGGCATTTTTTCTTGCTAAATTTTTTTCAGCTTTTGTACAGAGGTTGTAGTTTAGTTTTATTCTGATTTCATCCAATTCGTAGTAGAGGTTCCCTAGTTTTAGAGACAAGTTGAATTCGCCGACAGAGTAGAGAGAGTAGATGTGGGAGGATAGGAGGGAAATAGCAGGAGTGATTTCATCCAAAAGGTCACCGGAATCTAGTCTTAGAGCAGGTAATGGTGGTTTCATGTGGTAGGTTAGTGTTTGGTCGTCATTTAGACCACCGCCATTTCTTGCAGCAGTCGCTCGTAGTTCAGTTTCGAGAATTGAAGGGATGGTTGAGACGTCGTCGGTGTCGAGATGGATGATGTAGTGGTGGTGGTCTAGAGAAGACTGGTTCATGAGGTTTTGGTTTGAGTTGACGTTGTTGTTGTCCTCTAGGGCTATTATATCGTGGTTACCGTAATTGAAGGAATTGAAGTCGGTGTTGTTGTTGATGGAAGTGTTATTGTGAGGGTCGTTTTCATTGAGGTTGATGTTGAGATGGTTGAGGTTATTGATGTTGCTTGAGGAGGAGGAAGAGGAAGGGTTTAGGCTGTGGTTCAAGTCATTTAGATTTGGAGAATTGAGGGACAAAGGGATTGGAATCTTTTCCAAGATTCTGACATGAGTCAAGGGAAAGATAACGACGTTGATTCTTTGGTCAGGTAGTTTTTCCAAGTTTGTAGAAACAGCAATGAAGTCGGTAGGCAAAGGCTGGACCAACAAGTAACCTCTGGCCCAATTATCGTTGATTTCAAAGATGTAGACCTCGTCTCCAGGGTATAGGTTTTGGTAGTATGGAGGTAGTCTCTCAAGATGGTTTTGGGGTAAAAAGGATTTTATGATTCTTCCATGAGCTAGCATGGGTAGAGGAGACCATTTGGACAGCATTATTAGGGGAGGGATTGTAGTGTTGTTGAGGTGATGAGGATGGGTGAGATTGACAAGTCAGGTATCAGTGGTAAAGGTGATGAATGGTTGCTAAAAAACGGATATTGAGATTAGGATATTGAGATTGGAAATAGGATCGAGGATAGAGGATATCGATAAGGACAAGGTAGTGGAAGGTGAAAAAACAGTGGAGGGCAGGCAAAGAGAATAAAAACGAGAAATGAAACAAAAATCGACTGAGGACGAATAACAGTTGGAGATCAACAGTTGAGAGCAGTATCCTGATAAAATTTATAATTACAGTTATTACTATTGTTAGAGTTGGAGGTTAGAGGCAGAAGTGCAACAGACAGAAGAGGCAGAAATTGGCAAATGTGACAAAGTGGACGAGTGTTTCAGAATCGCTTCGAGACTCGAAGGCAGGTTCTGGAGCACTGAGAGGAAGCAGATGGTGGGAGTGAAGGTGGAAGAGAAGAAGAAGCAGAAGAAGAAGCAGAAGAAGAAGCAGAAGAAGAAGCAGAGGCAGCAGAAGAAGCAGAGGCAGCACTTCCACAGCTTTCCAAAACACCACCCCTCCGCCCGTGGCACATTTTCCAAACTACCGCGAGAAAAGTGCAGCCACAGCCCCTTGCAAGTGCAACTAAATGCTGCGCTGTGGTGCAGAAAGCGTGTCGCGTCGTGCGTCCTAACACTGGACAACTTCTGAAGGAGATAGAGAAGCGGGATCCGGGCGTGTAGCGCAGTTGGTAGCGCGTCTGCTTAGCGTGCAGAAGGTCTTGGGTTCAATTCCCAACTCGTCCATTTTTTTGTTTTTTGCGTTTTTGCGACTTGCTCTGATTGGCCAATGTGCGCTGGATCAGACCTCGAAGAGACCCATTGCTGATCTCCAATTATAGGCTTGCATCGAAGTTATTTCGTCGAGCTTCTATATATCCTCTGCTTGCAAGTCTTTCTGGAGCACCTCCAAGAGAAACTCCAACCCGAGCCTGGCAAAGTCCTGCATGTTCTTTGATCGATCTAAAAGTCCTGTCTTCTTCATGATTGAACGTTCTCCCTTGGGCCCAGACACTGCAAAGTACACTGTTCCTACTTTGCTGTCCACTGTAGCACCATCGTTGCACTTTCCATTGATCTCCACCGACAGCCCTTGATTGCTGCTCGTCTCTCTCTCCATTTCTTCTGTTTCTCTTGTGTCTCCGTCGCCTAGAACATAGCTCGATGGTCCGGCAAACCCAGTCTCTGACAACACATATGTCGATCCCAATTCCATTCGCAAATTTCTTGCTAACCTTTTCGCCACTTTTTCACTAGGCCCAGTGTAATTTGTAATGTCGTTCTTCATCCACCCACTTAGTTTCAATTTCGACTTCAAACTATACAACAATGTACTGCCGTCAAAATACTTCGATGCTCCAGCGACCGAAACCAAGTACGAAGACATCAATCCTCCACATGCTGCCTCTGATATCGATATCCTCCATTCTTTTTTCTTCAATATTCTCGATATCTCACCTATTGCGTCCTTAACATTGTCCGGTGGAAACTCCATTTTGATACACTATCCACTAATTGGCATTCCAATTCTTTTCATCTCTCAGCTTCTTCCCATTTCCCATTTCCCATTTTCCATCTCACATACCATTTCCATTTCCATCCCACAAGGAAGGGTAATCTTCCTCACTACATCCATTTCCACTTCTCCACCCGCTATAAATCCCCAATAGTGGCAATATCATCAACTTCAATCTTCAATTATCCGTCACCACCAACTCCTTCATCGCAAACCAACTGCTCTTCTGCCCTTCTCTAATCGCTTCCTCCTTAAAACAACTCAATTCCTCCTCCTGCAATTACCATGTCCTCTAATCCCAATCCTAATCCCAATCCCAATACCAATCAACCACCCAAGTCTTTCAGCTTTAACGCCGGTAAAGTGGACTACGATGAAAAAACAAACAACTGCAAACCCAATCCTTTAAAGGGCAAAATATTGATATCTTCTTCAGAAGAGAGTCCTGATTGGTACTCCTTCAAATGGGTTCCAAGAGATGTACCAAACACTCCTAATTCCAATGCCGATACTAATACTAATACTAATACCAATACTAATACCACCAATACCAGTACCAATACTAATGCTAATAATGAAAACTCAGATGATAACGATAATGAAGACGATGATGCTTTGCTATTAATTCCAGGCGACACTGTATGGAAACACGTCAAATCCTGTAAAACAGGCAGAGTCTATTCCTTATTTTACAAAAGTTCTGGCCTGAGATACTTGTTCTGGATGCAATATCCAAACAATAACAAAGATGATGATCCATCCGAATTGTGTGATTTAGACCTAGACTTTTCTAAAAAGATTGCCGAACTCGTAAAAGAAGAAAGTGACAATGAAGATGACGAGGACGAGGACGAGGACGACGATGAGGACGAGGACGAAATCGAAGAAGATAATGATGATTCAAAAGATTCAAAAGATGCAAAAGATGAAAACGATGAAAAAGACGTAGAAATCAAAGACGTCAGTGATCCAGATAAAAACAAAAATAACACTTCATCTGAATCTTCCTTCCCTTCTTCTACAGCTGACAACACTCCAAATCAATCAAATTCAAATCAATCAAATTCAAATCAATCAAATTCAAATCAATCAAATTCAAATCAAACAAACTCAACCTCATAGTACAAAATGATCAATTAAACTCTCCCTCTAAATAGATAATTTTACATATATAATTATAATATTATAAGTTCCTATTTCATCCTTAAACTATATATAAATGTTTGCTGATATTAGAGTTTTTTTAATTATTTGTGAATTATTGAAACCTATTGAAAAATAAAATTACTTAATTTAATTTAATTTAATCTAATGAAATGAAATAGAATTATTTAACTTATTTCTTTTTAGATTTCTTTTCGGCTTCAGCTTCAGCCTTTTCTCTAGCACGTTTCTCACGAATACCCTTATATTTCTTATCAGATCTAGCAATTCTTAATGTTCTGTAAGCAGCAGTTTCGGGAACCTTAACAGCTCTGGCTTCAGCATCAGTAGCAATTTGAGCAATTGGAAAGTTAACCAAATTACTTTCAGATGCACTAACACTTGGTTTGGCAGCCTTAGAAGTCTTGGATGGGAAAACAATTAATCTAGCTTTATAATCTTTTAATCTTTGTACATTGATATCAAATCCTTCAACTGATCTATTTTGTCTTCTGTGATCAACAGCAATACCAATGGTTCTGGCATAAGCAGCGTTCAAACTGGCGGCTTTTAATTCAGCTAAAGTAAATCCTCTACCAGCTCTGACCTTTCTATTATATTTAACAGTTGGAGCTCTGACAATAGGTCTTAAAAGATCAAGAGGTTTGGGAGCAACGGCAGCGATTTTTTTGGCTCTAGCGATTCTTCTGGAAACCTTTTTACCAGCTTGGTCAAAGTGAACTTTGACACGTTCTTGCCAATGTTTTTTGAAATGATTTTTTAAAAGAGTATTATTTTTTGCAATAGCTAATAAATAATTAAAAAAAATAAAATAAAAAAAAACTAATTAGTAACGTGCTTGTTTTATTTTAATTAAACTTGAATATACAAACAGTATATTATAATATATTTCAAACATCGGTTTAATTCAATATCAAAGAAACTTTCAATCCAATATTAGTTTTAGTTTTAATTCCAATTTTAATTCAATTAAAATTTATATACGATTTTAATGATCTTTATATTGAATTTTTAATTGAAATTCTTATCAATTATTCAAAAAAATTATACTTTTTCACTTTAAAAATAATAAATGAAATTAGAAAATCACTGAAAAGATATTTTGAGAAAAAAAAGTAAACGTTTGACTTTTATTTCCATTTTTAAAATTTATTCAGAAAATTCACCAATAATATTTCCTTTCACTTTATTATATTCAGTTCATGTGTATTTTAATTTCCACACTTTTCACACTTTTCACATTTTTAGTACTTTATAGTCTCTTATTGTAATATATTTTAGTTATTGTAATATTCAAAAATTATCCAGCAATTATAATCCCTTTTTTCATTTAACAATTTATCGAAAAAAATAAAAAAAATATACTGTCGAGTTGTTTTTTTCACTCATGAACTCAATAGTAATTGTGACAATGTTATTTAGTTCTGATCATTTTCTAGTTATTTACCAGAAAAGAATAAATTACTTTCATTGTTATATTCATTGTGGTGGTGATCTGTATTGTATATACATTAAAAAATTTCAAATTTCAAACAAATTTCTATCAGGATCATATTCTCCAACTCAACTGGACTGAGAGGTGCGATTACAACTGCCATTGAAAAGAAGTTTTCAATTTGATATTTGAATTAAAACTGAATTGGTGAACGCTTGTGACGATTCAGACATACCCATTTTTAATTATTTGTTATATTGGTCCAAGTAGTAAAATTGCTTTGACTAATACCTTTTCCAGCTGCTATGATCAGGAAAACTTTCAATATATTCACTTTTCTCTGCTCAGCAGTTTCTGGCTCCAGTGCTGAGACAGCGCAGGTAAATTTCCACGAACGAGCCCTAAAAGCAGATGTTTCCCGTTCGAGAATATCACGTGATTAATATTTGTACGCAGAGCCAGTTTTGCAAAGGTTTGGATCGCGCGTGACTGGGTTTGTGTCTTTTCAGCATCACGCAGCTGGAGCCCTACAGTATGACACGTGTAACTGACAGGCCGCGTTTATGGGTGCTGCGTGAATGCGTCAACGCGCTGCAACCCTGGGCACTGGTCCCAGTTTCCCAGTTGAGTGAGCACCATATAATAAGATGTGATGGTGGAGAACTCCAGAGAATAGTCATCTGCTTTCAATATGGACAAGAGAAATGTAGATGTGTATGCCTGTTTGTCGATGGACGCTTCCATCAGGACAGTGGAGCTCAACTGCGAGTTGATTGAGATTATAAAGAACAAATCTGACTCGTTGTTCTTTAAGGCCTCAGACACAGAAGGGGAGACTGTGTTGTGTTCTTCCTCCCGAACATATCAGTTGAGAAATAAAAAACATTCCAACACTGTCTTGCTCAGCAAATCTCAATGCAGTGCAGTGGACAGCAGCCGGTTGAAAAAGTTGATTGGGTTTTCCAAACTAACCTCAGATTTTGAATGTGTTCCTAAAACCAATACGATCGATGTTTCAAATTTACCAATTTATCATGATTCGTTGACCTTTCTTTCCAATAGTGGTAAGGGCCAGGTTCCCACCAATTATATATCACTAGATCAACTAATTGACAGCACCCCATTGTCCATCAATGAATTTAATTTACTTTGGGCTGAGCTTGGTGGTTGTGAAATTAATGGGATAGCATGCTTACTATCTAATGAGTTTTTGCATGAGACTTTGACACTTTTAATAACGTCGATTATTGCCAATGATTTGCAATTCAATAATCTAGATTTGATGGATTGTGTGGATTCAGTTGATATGGCAACAGACTATCCGATTAATATTGTGCGGTCGATTTTAATGAAGTTTTGTACAAATGATTGCGTTAACAGTCAGGATAATAAATTTAAATTAGATGAAATCAAAATAGCCAAATGGTATGGTATTAAAGCATTGCAGCTGTACGCTAAAAAACCGATTTTAATTGATGATTTTTTGATTAAATGGAAATCGATTTTCCCTAAGTTTTATTCCATTCCAATTAGTATGAAGTTACTATATGGGAATTTTGGAAGACCATATTCGAGCAATTTCCAAAATTATAATAAAATTCAGTTTTTTCCTAAAAATTTACTATCAAACAAAATTAATGAGCGGTTTAGACAGCTATTTAATTTTCAAAATCAATGGGCAATCGAAGAGTTTATTCCATTTGTCATTGATTTAAACAAAAATCAAAAATTGAAAATAGATAAGTTTATAATGAAATATGCCAAGAGGAAAATGATTAACAATAATAAAGAGGTTGTGATTACATCTAAATAATATAATTCCAAGTATATAATTATATATTGAAAAAAACAAAAAAAAACGAAAGATTCCACTTAAAATACTTAAACTTACGCTATTTCAAATGATTTTAAACACAATTTTGGATATACTTATCGATATCAATTTGAATCAATGGAACATCGTCAGAGTTGGAAATTTTGTTTTTAATTTTCTCATTTTTCAATTCAATTCGTTTCAATTTTGAAATTGGACCCCATCCATTAACTGGAGGGTTTAACTTGAATGGATTTAAAAACTGGTTGATTTTTTTAAAGTTATCATTTGTTCTTAAAGAAGAGATCTCATGGATTATGTCTTCTACACAAATTATATCGTATTGGCCCAAGTTATCTTCCACGATTTGGTTATCATTTAAAATCACCTCATCGTGGTCAAGTTTAATATGAATGTCATTATTGTTGTGGTTGTTACTAGCATTATTATTATCATTAAGATTGACGGGAGAATCCGATTTAATATATGATTTTTTAATTGCAGCTCTTTTTTGAATCAATTGACGAACAGTAATCAAATTTGGTTCACCAACTACAATATAGGGAGCTATCAACTTTAATAAATTCAACACCAATGGGGATAGTTTCACAAATACTCCCAAATTCGAATGTTTTAGTCTCAAGGCTTGTAAGATTTGTCTGGCCTTGTAAGGTATTTGAACGTTTGTATTATGAGGGGTAGTGACTCTGATAATAAATAGTAACCTGGGTTCACCATTATAAACCTCAATTTTTTCACTTAAGATATTATCTTGCTCTTGCTCTAGTTCTTGTTTTTCTTCGTTGTCTTCTTCAGTATTGTTATTTATGTCGACGGTCTTGGTTAAAATTTTTTGGGGTCCATTGTTTTTATGACTGATTGTTTTCTTTTGAGCGGCCAATGTTTTCTTAACTAGTCTTGCCAATCTCTTATTTTCCTTTTGCGTTTCCTGGTGCTTGGCTATCAAAGTTTCAGCTCTAATGAACTTGTTTTTTTTTTCAATTCTTTTCAGTGATTTTTGTTTTTGGAGTCTTTGTTTAGCTAGTTTTTGTTTTTGAAACCTTAACTCAGTGGCATTCTTCCTCTTTTTCAAAAGAATCTCTGGACTCAAGCTCGAAGACAAGTCGGGTTGTTGCGACATTGGGGAACAGATCTGATACGTTAGGTGATTCTGGATTACTATTACGATTTACTTATTATCTTATCATAATTTCTGTCTGGATCGAAAAATTTCAGCAGTGAAAAAAAAGCAGAAAAATATTTTTATCGCAGCACGTGTGCTTCGCGAAGATCGTCACCGCATTGGGCCAGACCCGCGGACGTAAACCCAATGCAAAGCAAAATACGAGCGGGCGCCGCAGCGTGCGTTGACAGTGTGCGTACCGGATACACTTACCAAACAAGCACAAACGCCTGGGCACGCAGTCTGAGACGCAAATATTGTACACACACCGCAGCACTGGCTGCGTGGTTGCAGTGCGTGAGAAAAAGCGACGCGCCTGGCCGAGCCGCACTTTGGCGCTGTAGCGCTTCTTTTTTTGTGAAGTGGACGAATTTCTCCTTTGCTTTTTCTTTTGTTTCTTTCTGTGGAGTTTTTCTTCTCTTTCGTTGCTTCTTTGTTGAAGGTGCAGCATTTCCAGTGGTTTCTGTTTCTTTTGCTTCTGAGCTTTGGTTTTTTCCTCAAGTTCATCGTCTGCTTTCTTCTTGTTATTCTCTGCTCTGAGGCCACTTTATCTGTCGATTGCTTCTCGAAAAGGCAAATCGTTTCTCATCGAAATCTCCCTTTCAACACATTTAAAGGTATGTCGAGCTTGTGCTTAGCTCCCCTTTTATCGCTAGAAAATTAGGTGAATTGGAGCTATTTATATGCTGTTTGATTGGTGACACTTCTCAGAAACTGTGCTTGGAACCTGGTGTCTTCATTTTTGTTGTCAAGCAAGAATTTGCCAATTCCATAAGGGAAACATTTAGGGTTTCAATAAAATTATTCAAGCAGCAAGAAAAAAATTTCAGTATCCAATTCCTCAACATTTTCAGTAGTTTTTCTCTCAATCAATGAAATTAGTGATAACACAAGTCTCATCTTCTGGCTAGAAACAACTCTTACTAACTTTATCTCATTGGCTTCATTTTCATCAGGTTTGTTTTCTTAATTCGTTTTCTGATAATTATTGTTAAATATCTTTAAAAATCCTAAAATTCTGGTAATTAAAAGTGCCAAAAAATTGTTAAAGGATTTAAAAGTTATAAACTGTTTTTAGAAGTTGTTAAAAGTTTTTAAACTCATTTGAAAATCATCAATAATATTGAAAATATATTTGTTGTATTTTCGATACTCAAATAAATTTCAACTCTCAATTATCACAGTCCACCATTTCAATTGTTTTTATTTTTATTTTTGTTATTTTAATTCTTAAGAAAGTCAATTATAGCATAATTTTTTTAACCTTTTTTTTTATTTTTTTTTTTTATTTCATTCATTCCTATAAAAATTCCATTTATCTTTTTTTTTTTAATTCTATTTTTTATCAAAAAATTTTATTATATTATATTGGGTTTTTTATTCACTTTATCACATTTCATATCATCTCATCTTTTATTCCATTTTCTGTTATCTCATTTTATATTTGTTCATTTCCTATATCCATTCTTCATTTTTCCTTGCACATTTTTCCTTGCACATTCTTCCTTGCACACTTTTTTCTAATTTTATCCATTTTAATTTTATTATCTCAACATTATTCCAGGGCTATATTCACAATTTCATTCAAAATCGAAACCACACTCAAAATTTATATTTAACATCACCTTATTAATCTGGTAAAATTTGCAAAGAAAAAAAATCAATAAAAGATTCTAAAAAAAAAATAAAGACAGGAAAAACGTTTCAAATGTTGGAAAAGGGAAATTCTTTTAATAATAATTCAATTTCTATTCAAAATATCCAAAATTCCAAAACCACTAACAACAACAAAAACAACAATAGCTCAAAAAATATACAATCATTCAAAAAAAACTTATCCACAAATAAAAAAAATTCAGCCTCCAAATTTGATAAAGATGATAACACTAACAAACTAAAATCAATAAAAAAAATCACTAAGATTTCTCAAAAAAACAAAATAATTAATACCTCTGTCCAAAATCCTCGGGTTAAATCAGAAACTCTGTTTAGTCCTCAATTTCTAGCAATTTCTCAATCTCTCCCTTACAACACTATGAATATGAACATGAACATGGACGTGAATATGGATACGAACGTAAATAATTTAAACAATATTAATAATAATAATCTAAACAACAACTTAAATAATAACTTAAATGGTATCAATGCTATTGCAAATCTTAATAATATCAATACCGTTTCAAATCTAAATAGTTTCAATAATTTGTCAAATCTAAACAATTTAAACTCATTTGACTTGAACGGGTTTAATATGAGCAACATTGGCATGAACATTGGAATAAATAACATTGCCAACATGAATAATCTCAATAACTTTAATCTTACCAACCTCAATGGTCTTAATAATCTTAATAACATCAACAATCTTAATAACAATCTTAATAACAATCTTAATAATAATCTTAATAATAATCTTAATAATCTTAATTTCAACAATCTTAATAATGTTAATAACATCAATGGTTTTAATAATCTCTCGACACTAGAAAATTTTGGCAATATCAACAGTATGAATTCTATGAACAATATAAACAGCATGGCTGTTATGAATAATATGAGCAACATAAATAATATAAATAACATAAACAATATAAACAATACCAATAACTTTAATCCCATCGGAAACGTGAACAATATAACCACTATGGACAACGTCACTAATATGAGTTCCATCAACAACATAAATAATGTGCCCAACCTAAACAGTTTAGGCTACATACAAATACAATTGACTCCAAATGAAGATCTGCAAATTCAACAACAACAAAAACAAACTTTGCGTGCTAATATTTTAATGCACCAACAACAAAACCAAGAAGCTCAAAAACTCGATCAAAAATTTTCTTCGAACTTTTCTAATATAAATCAAAATTCCAATTCAAATATTAGCTCAAAATTCTCATTGAAAAATTCCTCACATTCAGTTTCAAATTTAAGTTTTCTTTCCGATTCAAAACTCAATACTTTCACTACAACTGATAACCCTGATGACACTAATAATATCTCAGATAATAACAACAGATCAAATGACAATAGTAATAATAATTTTACTACTGAATCTAATAAAGAAAGCGAAATCAAAAACCAAAAGCTGATTTTAAATACCGGCTCACGCTTCCAAAATAACTTAAAATTGCTTCCAAACCTGTTTTCAAAATTTTCTGCAGGTCGAGCTTCTTCATCTTTGACCTCAGCAAATAGCACCATTAAACCTTCAGTTCAATTTTCACTTCAATCTCATAATATTAATTCAACTTGTTTAACTCCAAAATCAAATTCTATTTCAAACTTAAGCTTACCTCAAGATTTAAACTCATCTAACGTGGTTCCAAACTCCATCTCAAATTCAATTTCAAATTCTGTGTCAAATTCCGTTTCAAATCCTTTTTATCATCGAACCACCATTTCAAATCCAGAAAATATCTATTCAAAAAATAATTCATTTAGTCAGATAAATCATCCAAACAAATTAAATAATCACAATCTCTATTCAAATCATATCAAAAAAAAGCCTCGTAGATCTGATCACTCATTGCCTGGCGACGAAGGAGACGCCGAATTAAAGCTATTGGCTTATTCAATCAAACATTTACCATTGGCTGAATTAGCTAAAACAATTAAAAAAACTGAAGTGGGTCACGAACAGTCAAATATTAAACCTGTTAACAAAAATACAAATGATAAAAACAGCGTCACTATTAATATTGAGACCGTTCCATCTAACATCAAACAGGAAAACAACAATGATTATGATAATAATTATAATTACAATAATACTGAGGCTGATCATGATGATATTAACAAACTGTATGTTGATAACAACACTAAAAACATCGACAAGAAAGCTCTTTCAAACAATTTGATTGAGAATCCAAAAAGAGTGATATCAGCTGGATCTGATACTTCTTTTTCTTCTATTTCTTACTCATCCAAATTTTCTTCTCTATCTATTTCTCATTCCAATTCTAATTCCACTTCAAGTGCAGGGTCTGTCGCTTTTACTTTACCTTCTAGTCCTCATCACGCTCAAATTCCTTCAACCATCCAAAACACAACTAAAGAAAGACAAAAACAAATTTTTGGAATGGTATGGTTGATCAAAACCTGCGAATCAGCACCAGCTGCTGTTGTTCCGAGAAATAGAATATATGCTAGATATGTGACTATCTGTGCTGACAACGCTGTCAAACCATTATCGCCTGCTTCTTTTGGAAAATTAGTTAGAATCATTTTTCCTAATATAACAACAAGAAGATTGGGAGTTAGAGGCCAGAGTAAATATCATTATTGCGGTATTAGATTAATGAACGCTCACTCGAATGGAAGTTTGGGAAGCTTAGGCAGTATGTCAAGCATTAGTAATGCCACAACACCAATTTTCTCTGGTGCTTCTTCTTGCTATAACAATTCCGTTTCAGCCAGTCCTACTGGGTTCAATTTAGCGTCGCAATCACAAAATACTACTCCATTAACCTACAATAAGGATGGACCAATTGATATTTTCAATGAATTGTCTCATGAAAATTTAAATGATGACTTTTCAAATGAAGTTAATCTAAATGTCTCGGGCTTTGACTATATAGGTGTCAAACACCAAGAACTGAAATTGAAGTTTTCTTCTACCTTACTTCAGGAACTAATTGATAATACAAACATTGTGAACTTCAATACCCCTCTAGTTCTACCATCTTTGTACCCTTATTTACCCAAAAATGTGGACTATGATATTGCTGATACTCTATATTCATTGTATAGAACTCACTGCACAGCAATGTTTGAATCATTAAGGTACATGCAATTGAAAAAGCTATATGGATTACTAAGTTCATTCCATGGGTCATTAACTGCACCTGTGTTCAAACTATATATTTCAGAACCCATAGTCTCTTGGGTTGAGCAATGTGATATTATTATGTATAAAAACATTATAAGAATGCTTGCCAGATTGGTTTTGCAAAACATTCCTGAAGACATATTGGATCAATTAAGGCTTATGACAGGAGCATATCCTGATAAACTACTAACAACCATTCATAGCTTACCATACAAATTTATTGTAAAAAAATTAGTTCCTGCGAAAAAATTTTGTTTTTTGATTTCCAGGCTAATCAGGGCATCAGAAACCGCAAAATCAGCAAGCAAAATACTAATGAACCAAAATGATAGGAACTCTATGCTTGATAATTGGTCTAATTTGGTTAATTATAAGCAAATTGTTGAAAGCGAACTACCTTGTGGCGAATTAAACATTAATAGGTGCATTGAAGTGTTGAAAGTTGAAATACCAAAGCTATTGACATTCACAGAAGATGATAAGAATAAAATGAATGAAAAAAATGATAGAAACAGCAGTAGCCAGCCAGAGACCTCAAATTGCGAACAAAATGGGAAAAGTGATCAATTTTATCTTCTTAAAAAATGGGCCAGCTTTTTGATATACTTACCGGATTCATTTCCAGTGAAAGTTTCACCAAGATTATTTTTATTGTGCATGAGCACTATAGTCACCAGTTGTTTGAAAGATATATCATTAGCAGGAGGGGCCGGTTTTGGAGCTTGGTGGGTTGTTCGATGCTGGATTGATGAATGGATGAGGTGGTATTCCGAGCTTTCTGGGTTTCTTTTAGATGATGCCACCAATGCACCCTCAAACACAAACAACAGGAACAACAGAAATTCATTCTCTATCTCCAAACTTTCTAAGAAGAACAATATTGAGCGTATTCTTACTGATATTGATGAAACAGTAAATAGTGAGACTGATAACTGTTTATGTGAAAACCCCAAAAAGAATAAGAACAAAGATCATCAGGAAAATGCTCCGGTGGATAAACCAATTGAACAAAAGCCAAATGAGTTCCAAAATCTTGCTACAAGTAATAATGGTTGTGACAGAAGCAGCCGAAGAATTATTGTTAAAAATAGGCAAGGCAATTCTTCATTTAAGATGATGGCTGATGATCCAAATAAAAGTGAATCAGAAAAAGGAATTTCAGGATTGTTGCCCCAGAACATCTTATCATCTGACAGAAATCATTTAAACAAATCAGCTAGAATAAAACGATCTTTTAGTTACAATGAAAGTAACAAAGAAAATGACCCTCCTTTAGGTGTGTTAAAGATTCAATCTCCCAGAAAGGTGATTTCATCTGATTTTTCAACTGTTTTAAGCAGAAATAACTCAACTGTTTCTAGCAGTTCAATCAACAATGTGCTACTTAATAATATTTCAAACTAGAGAGGTGTTGAAATTTTCAAAATGTATGGTTGATCCGACAAAACCACAAAATATAAAATATAAAACTTTGTTGATGGAAGATTTAGAAGATTTTTTTTTTTGGTTTTTATGATTTTCGCATTATATTTTTATAGAATTATACATTTAAATAAAGCCATATTTTGCATCTTTTTGTTTATTTTTTGTTTTTAAAACTTTTATAATAAATGCATTTTTTACTTTCCTTTGTTAGATCTTTTTGCCAGCTTCCGATTTTGTGTTTGTGAACTTTTGGAAGGATTTTCTGCTCAAAAAAACAAATGCAAAATCTCTTTATCACACTGATGCTGCAACAAGACAGAAGCAAATTATCAGTAAAATGGTTAACAGAAACAAGAAAAAAAGTAGAAAAGGATTGGCAAAGAATGGGAAAACAAAAGATATCAACAACTGCTATCGTATTCCTAAGAACTTGTTCATGGTGGTGAGTAAATCAACACAGCAGAGAGAGATAAAGCCATTATATAAGATTCCTTCTGGTGACATTATCTGCAAACTTGAGCCAGAAGTAAAGGTGATCAACAATGCTTCTTCTTTACTTGTAAGAGAAGATTTCTCTGAGGCTGACACAGAAATTTATTGCAACAACTGCTGTAAAGGGCTACCAGGTTATATCTACAACTATACACCAGAACTAGACAGAAAGACCAGCGAATATGAAGCAAATAGCGACGATTGCAGTAAAAGGAAGTTGCTCGTTTGCAATCGCTGTAATTTGTTAACCTATTGTTCCCAAACGTGTCTTAAAGAAGACTTTGATAATGTGCACTTTATTGAATGCAAAATCTTTCAAGAAGCCCTGAAGCACAATGATAGAATACAGCTTCAAAAAGTTCTAAAACCCTCAATTAGAATGATTTTACGCATCCTTATTGTTTGCCAAAAAGACAAGAGAATAGCACAATGCTACAGGCAGTTGATGAATCATTGGGATAACTTTTCAAAGGCAGATAAAAGGGATTTAACCCAAAGAATTTATGAAGAAATGGTGGAAAATAGCAAAATATTACACGAATTGACAAAGGGTTTCAAATACTTTTCAGGATCTGGTTTTGATTTTGAAAAATTGTCAGGAACTGTATCTAAATACCTTTTCAGATAGATTTATTTTACTTTCTCTTCATCACAAAACAATATACTAACCAGGGTGCATACTGCGCAAAGATGGTGATCAACTCTGTTGTGATGCTTGATACATTTTTTATTGAGAATGGTTTGATGATTGATTCATTTGTTTCTTTGATTAATCATTCATGTGTGCCAAATGCTACAATAATTTTCGAAGGAAAAGAATTGGTGATTAGAGCGTTGAGATCTATACACAAAAATGAAGAAATTACTATAAATTATTGCCAAAAAAATACCCTAACTGAGTTTAGAAAACTTCAGCTTCAAAAAAGATTTTTTTTCAACTGCATTTGTTCTAAATGCAAAACACCAGACATATATCTAAATTTTTCATGGCCTGGTGTGATATCAGATTTTTCTTTTAGGATAATTGATCTTGAAGACATCATCAAAGGAGAAATGATATTCAATTATGTTTCAAAATTGGAAGGTGTTAAATTAGTCACCAAAGATGGAGCGAATATGAATAGGGTACTCAAGAAAGAAATAGAAGATTACATTCTTTTAATAGAATATTATTTTTGGATAATATTTGGACAAAGGATAAACAAGAGTCAAAGGTTTGGTGGGTTTCCCAAATCAGAGAAAATCATACAAAGTCTCAAAACATCAAATGGAGATATATTTTCTGTCAATACCCATGGGATTCCTCAGGACGAGATACTTACCTGTTTATTTGAAAAAGAAGTTACCAATCAACAACAAATGTTTATTTCATCTGGAGATCACTTTAAGCAGATTTCCAAATTGGTGGAAAGAATAAGAAATGGATCCTTAATTAAGCTTTACAACTGGCCACTACCATTAGTTGTTTCTTCAATGGTTGTATATTTAGGAAACCCTAAAGTTAGAAATGAAATGAAATACGGAAACTTCGAGTATATAAAATGGTTATTAATTGATACTTTTGAGGTGCAAATCCCAACCCAGAGCGATGGTGAAACTTTCAATCCAATATATGGCACAATATTTCAATATTTGGCATCTGCTTTAGATGAAGTTAACAAAACACAGGTTAGAGTAGAATTCCAAGAATATTGCACTGAAAAATCCTTATGTTGTGGTTTTTTAAATGGCAAATCAGATATTTGCAATCAAGTAACAAGAGCACTAAAAAAAAGCTGCCTTCTTCTTTTGTTGCATTCATATAATATCTTAAAAAAATCTTTTCTTTGTCAGGAGGTTGAGAGTTTAATCAATCTTGAACTCCATATTAATGACTGGATTTTGAAAAATAAAAAGGTGGATGCTATTAAAACATGGTTGCAAAACCCTTTAACTTCCAAGCAACCTAGCGAAGGATTAGGTGAATTACTTGGTTTGTTTGAAATTAAAGTAGGAATCGATGGAGAAATACTACTTGCAAATCAAACAAAACAAAAAGTAATTATTGATTCATGTGAACTTCCCTGGGAAAAGTTTGGAATTAAAAAAAAAAGAGAAAAAATTGAAATTTTAAAGTAAAATATAACATAATTTTTAATAGTTAAATAAACAAAAAAAAATGCAATTGCAAAACCTAAAATTGAAAGTTTGTTGAAATTATGATTGGAGGATCTTCCGGAACATCATTCTGATCAGTTTTAACATTTTCAATGTTTTTCACAACCTCAATACCACCTGTTACTTCAGCAAATATTGTGTGTTTATCATTTAGCCATTCAGTCTTTGCTGTTGTTATAAAGAATTGGGAACCATTAGTATTCTCGCCTATATTGGCCATGCCGACCATGTATGGTTTATTGAATCGAATATCTGGGTTAAACTCGTCAGAAAAGTACTTGTGCCATATACTTTCACCGCCAGTTCCATCGCCATTAGGATCTCCTGTTTGAATCATGAAGCTTTTAATGATTCTGTGAAAAGTCAAATTATTGTAGTAGTTTTGACCACAATGTGTGATAAAATTTTCAACAGCTAAAGGCGCATATTCAGGAAATAATTTTAGTTTAATGTCACCAAAAGTTGTATGTAAAACTACTTTTGAGCCTCTAAACTTTAACTTGTAATTTAAAGATTTGTTTTTATTGATTGAATCCAAGTTTAGATTTTCATTCAAGACGTCTCGATTATCCCTATAATCCTGGAAATTTTCAGTGAGATTGTTATTGAATATGTAGAATCTGTTTGAATTGTATGGAATTGCAATTAATAGCGGCAAAACCTTTGGAATATCAGTAGAATCTAACTTTGAATCTGAATTTTGAACTAGAGTTAAATTTTGAAAATTCAAATGATTTAAAGAAGAAGCATCTAATGAGGCGTGTAATGATTCATTGATATCGATTTTACCTAATATTTTGATGCATTTATTTAGTGATAAATCGATTAATTTTATTCCATTTATTGATGGGTAGAGAATAAAATTATTGGAATTTGTGAAAATGGCATTTCTGGATAAAAAATAATTAATTTTATCAGAGTTCATTAAATTTTTCTCAAGACTAATTTTTTTATTGAATAATAGCCTATCCTCACTATTCCTATTGGTGGAATTTTTATTAAATTTTTTCAGATTGAATAAATTAATTAAAGAATCAATAGATTCGTCAAATTTTTTAAAGACATTAGCGGATTTGAAATTGAACAATCTGATATTATTATCAGGATAGGATAAGATAATGAAGTTTTCAAAATTACCTGAAAAATTAATTGAAACTGGAATCAATTTTTTTTTTCTAAACAAAAATAAGTTTGTATTTGATTTCAAAGTAAATAAATCTTTGGGTGTATCAAAGTTCTCATTTGGCAACCAATACTCAATGTTACCAATTGCATCAGATGAAACCACACAGTTATATTTAAAATTGTAATTCAAGCATGTAATTGGATATTTGTGCAAAGTTGAAGTAGTGTATAAATAGCTAGTAAGGCTAGGATTTGGCGATTCGTTGTGATTATCATGGATATTCATTATATGAGATTGATTGGTGTAGTCATTTTGTGAGGAATCAAAAGGATCATAAATATAAATATCGGGTGAAAGTTTGCTTGTAATGATTAATAAAACACGATTATTATAATTAGCCCAACATAAAGTTCCTGGAATGAACTTTAAATCAATTATATTAATAATGTCCATTAAGTTGATATCGAAAATTTTGATTTTATTATTGTTTGAAGATAAAGAAGCAAAATAGTTATTATCGTTGTTATCTGAATTAATGGTGCCATTACTATACTTGAATATCTTAATAGATCCAGAATGCAAATCATTGATTTTTTTCAAAAATTCCAAATTACCATTTTCAAGTATTTTCCAAAACTTGATAACACCATCAATTGAAGAAGAAATCAAAATCCAATGGCCAAAAGAGTTTTTTATGGCTAACACTGAGAATATATTTGCCTTGTGCATAAACGAGTATCTATATCTGTGGTTGAACTGTAGACCATTCTTATTGGCTGATGATTTAGCAGATGGTGAGTAATTTTTTTTCAACTTTTTCTTCAATGGAATTGAAGGTTTCTCTAATTGATCTGATTTGGCTCTAGAAGGTGTTTTGGAAATGTCGGATCCATCGATATCAGATCTTAACACACGTTTCGCTTTATTTTTAGGTGAATGATCGATGTGGTCTACCTTGGACATTTTATGGTAAAATCACTGAAAAGATAAGATTTTTTTTTTTAAGAATAACTGCTAAGAGCACACCTATTGGGGATCTTGTACGGTGTTGTTTATTAGTCGGTATATAAAACTACGAAAAACTGTCCCTGTAATTTTACCATGGATGTGAGAATCTAGTTCTAAATTAGGGGATGAGCTTGTTTTCCCTGGCGAAGCTTTCGACGGGTCGTTTTCTTTGGTAATTTCTGTATAGGAAATGGCCTCTTTTCCAGGGCCAGTATCATTCGACCTTTCAAGAGGAACTTCTTTGTTTTTTGAAGAAATAATTCAGTGGTTCATTGTTTTCTAAAGTGAAACAGTTTAGCAATAAATATTTATACAGAGATCAGTATCTGAAGGCTCATCCCCATTAGCTCAGTCGGTAGAGCGTTCGGCTTTTAGGGATTCTTCTAGTTTCACAAGAAACCGAAATGTCCAGGGTTCGAGCCCCTGATGAGGAGTTGTCTTTTTGTTATTTTTGATTTTGTAGAATATTTAACAAAGTTGCTTTTGGTGAGATTCGAACTGCGGGGCTACTTCTGATTGATGCATTATAAATAAAGTATAAAGGTATGTAAAAAGGTATAGGAAAGTCTGGAAAAAATCGTCTTTGACAACAGCCGGAAGTGATATAACAAAGAAATATAGAAGCCACCACCAAAACATAATTACTCCAACAAAACACAATTACAGAATCACAGTCACACGTTCAATACATTTTTGAGCAATGTGACTTGGTCATGAGTCAATCCATTTTCAAATATCTCCTTGTACTTATTTTCATCTTTATTTCTCAATCCAATCAAACTGGTTTTGAAAACTTCGAAGATGTTGATATTATCCAACGGGTTACATGATAACGGGTCCTCAAATAAGTCATCATCGTCATCATCTATTTCAAATAACAAATTATCTCTGTTTTCATCGTTATTTTCATCGTTTTCTACACCGTCTTTGCTTGATTCATTTACACTTTCAACATCAACAAATTCTTCTGCCTCAAATTCATTGGAATAGAAATCAGACTGAGATAAATCTGCAACATAACTTTTCTTTTTCGTTTCCAAGTCATTGATAGCCTTTGGTAATTTTCCAACGACTAAAACAATGTTATCTCTAATATCTTTCATAATCAAATTCAAGTTAAATTTCAAAATATCGTGATTATCTAAATTTACTAAACTTAGTAATCCAATCAAAGTGATTTTTAAATCATAAACTCTTTTCACAGTCCCTTTTGAAATACTTTTAAACCAAAGTTTTTGGAAAAAAAATTTAATAAATTCAAACTCTGTTAATATTTCTAACGTTAATACGGTATCGAACATAAATCCAGCTAAAATCAAGTTAAGAAAGTTAATAGAAAATTTCCTGTTAGCTAAATAGCTCTTGAAAAGCTTGTTCACTTTTGAATCTAGCTTGATATAACTTGATATGGAATTGATAATTTGAGCTTCATCAAAACTATCTTGATCATTAATGTACTCATTCTTTAATTTTCTTTGCAATGTTAAAAAAAATGAAACCAAAATATCTTTAATAAATTGTCTGCAATCACTACCTAATGAAATCATAAACTTGGATACATATTCACAGGAAGTTGATATTCCATTAATATTGAGATGTCTTGTATCTTGAATATCGTTAATCTGTTTATTATAATTAGTCAAATTTCCCACAATATTCTCCTCATAACCATTATTTAAAATAATGAAATACAAAAGATAAAATTTATTAATTGTTTCAAAATTCTTATTATCAACCAATTCTTTAAACCCATAAACAAAATAATTATTTAATGAAGGCATTATCTCATCTAAATATAATAATGATGTACTGGAGTCTTTATCAATCTGAAAAATCATAATTATAATATCAAAAATTTCCCATAATTCTGAAAAAATTTTTCTGGATAAAAATGAGGTGTTTTCGATTAAATCAAAACACTCGGCAAAGTAATCATCAATTCCATTAATTAAAATAATCTTAATAACTGGCGAGTAATATTTTAATAAATTTTCAATTGAATTTTGAGAGTTTTCAAATGATAATAAAATTGTAACCATTGTATTTAACAATCCCAATGCAACCATTTGTTTATCTGAACTGCTTTCATTTAAATATTCTGGACTGATTTCAAAATCGTGTAAATTTTTGGAATCTTGTAAATAGTTTAGATCAACATTATTTTTTCCAACAATAATTCCAATAAATTGCTCCGATAGTCTATTAACTAGTTGGGCACCAAATGGTTGTAATTGTTCAAAAAATTGCTCAACTAATTCTTGCATCACTGCTGAAATCGAGTCAGTATCGATTTTATCAGACAAAATTAATAGCTTTTGAACAATTAAAATTACATCCTTTTGAAGTAAATTTTTAAAGGATTCATTTTGGATAAATGCTTGCATTGCTAATGATGATTCTAATTGAATTACTAATGTGCCTTCATCAGAGTCATCATTTTGATTAAGGTTGTTATTGTTAGGATTATTTTGTGACAACGAGTTTTGTCTTAATTTATCCAAATTGAAATCCTTGATAATACCCTGATAAATCAATTCAATTATAGAACTATCAGTAAATTCAATTGACGAAAAAGATGATAAAACTTTTAAGGTTCTTGCTTTTAAAAATCCAAATTCAGAATTCAAATTGTGCAACACCAATTGATTGAAAAATGATTCCATTTGTGAAAGATATTCGGAATTTTCGTTTGTTAAAATAAAAGATATAGAACTCAAAATTCGTAGTAAGCCCTCTCTCTTTTTAGCAATCACAAGAGTCTCAATTCCATTGTTAGACTGTTGCTGGTGTTGTAAATCGATTAAATTATTATAAATAAACTCTAAAATTAAATTCAAAGAAGATTTAGGTCTCTTTGAAGCTAATGTGACCAAAAAAGAAGCTGCAGCAAAATCAGGTGAATCTGAAGTTTCTTCAAAGATATCCAATCTCATATGAATATATTCATTAGGATCCGTTTCAAAAATGTTAATAACTTCATCCGTGGGAATCACTAAAGGGTAGATGAAATTTGCAATTAAATCTTGCAAATTTGCGGAAATTAATTTCCAAGTATTTGAGTAGACAATTGAAGTATCAATTAAATTGATTAAATAATAAAGACAACTATTTGACATAAAACTCGAAACAGGGTCTTGGCACCAATCAGAGATTAATTTGAAATATATCTTGATGATTTCAGGTAGGATCAATGTAACAAAATTTTTTTTGAAAGCAGGATAATCATGGCTTTTAAATTTAGATGATGAACAAAATCTTATCAACAAATTAAATAAGTTGGCAAAGGACCATTTTTGAGATTTCACCCACAGATTTGAAATTTTGGCTTCATTCGAAAGATTAACAATAAATAATGGTAATTTTTTTGAAATTATGTTCAATTGTAAATTAATCCAAGGAAAAATTAAACTGGAATTTACATTTTCAATATTTTGGAATGGTTCAGGTAAATCAGTAAAAGTAACAAATTTAAATGTTTTTATTATTAGCCTTATTAATTCCCCATTTTGGTTGAATTTGTTAATTAAGTTTATGTTATTAACATCATTTGGAATTGAGTTGGTAGAATTCAAAATTGTATTGGCTAAGTCTGTTAATATGGGAAAAACGTTGTGTATAATTGGATCTAAAGACTCTGATCTAGTGGAGTTCCCTTTCCATCTATAATGTCTCATAATCTCTTTGAAACAGTAAAGACCAATAAATAGCTTATTTGGTTCATCCAAGGAATTGTTAAGTAGTGATATTACGTCGTTTAGTAAATTTGACCAATCATTAGGATATTCTAAAGAGATAATGTGCAGAAGGCATACTAATATTTGAGCTTTGATATGATTATTAGAGGAAGAATTATAATCTACTGAAAACTGATCGCTTAATAATAGATTTAGCAAATTCGACTTGATTAATTGTTTTTCCTCACTAGGAATTATAATTGATGATTTGCTTGATTTTGAAGGAGGACTTGAATCAGTGTACTCCCAGTTTTTCTTGATTTGGTTTTTCAAATAAATTGATGTGGACTGTTTAATAAATTCATTGATTTGGTTATCTGAAAGAGCAATTAAACTTATACAAGATGATAAAAAATTTGGTTGAGTTGTTAAAAAAATTTTCAATGATCTTTCAGCCTGATCTCTAATTGACTCATCAGATTGCAAAGTTCCAGCAAAACAATCATGTAAAACTTTTAAATCCATTTTAGACCAGCAGTATATATTGCTCTAGGCGTCTATCGCAGTCTAGTATTGTTTATTTTGGTGTTCGATATATTACTTTGAGCTCTAAAGATTTGATTCAGTAAGAATAGACAATTCTCCGTATTGATGTTTTTGTGTAAAATTTAAAAACAGTAGAAGTAACTTACAAAATTTGTTCAAAAAAATTTTTTTGAAACGATCAGAAACAGAAAAAATACTAAGAGAATGTTCGTCAAACAGCAACTGCTGGCGAACACGGTGTGTGTAGAAAAAAGTTGCTTTAACGAGCGTTCATTTGTTGAAAAAGTCACAAATCAGAAACACCCCTTTTCGGAAAGTTAGTGTTTTTGTTGAAGATGAGGAAAACCCATATATATTAGAGGAGAGAGGTATATAGGAAAATAAATAATGAATACTAACATCTAAAAGTAAATAGAAACCAATGAAAACATTAAAATAACAAAAACATCCATGAAGGCAATGAGTTATTGATGAAGTTGGAGTATGAAAATGATGAAATAATGACATTAATGAAAAATGGTAATTAATTAATGAAATCAATAGAATTGCTAAAATGAGTATAGTTGGAAAGAAAATAACACAAATAAAAAAAGGAAAAAAAAAAAAATTAACACTCAACTAAATTAACAAGATTAACTAAATTAAAAAAATTAACTAAATTAAAAAAATTAACTAAATTAACTAAATTAACAAGAATAAAAAGATAACAAAAAAATAAGAATAAAGAAATTTAATAAAATAAAAATTAATCTGTAAAATACTGTAAAATAATAAATAAATGAAAGTAATGTTAAAAATATTCATCTGTTGATGATTTTCACTTTTTTTCCTTTTTCTTTGGTTTTTTGAATTATATGAATTGAAGTTAAATATAAATATAAATATAAATATAAAAATGAAAGTAAAGATAGAGCCATGGATTCAATTTTCGCATTCCTCTTTTCCTTGGACATATTTGCAATTTCAAAAAAAAAAAAAAAAAATATATAATCAAAAACTTGGTTTAAAAAAAATGCACAAAAATTTTGATCTTTCCATTTTATTATAAGACCTTATTATGCTCTGTTTGATTTTTCTTTTCTGATTTTTTCTTTTCGTTCAACTCTTTTGGTAATGTACTTTGCCATTTCAACAGGTATTAAATCATTATCTTCGTTGTAGTCTGGATCGTCAACATCCATATAGGTATTCAACCACTTATGATTCAATAGATCTTGATATGTTGGTCTTAACTTTGGATCTCTTTTCAAACATTTCAGGATAAAATCTTTTGCATCTTCGCTAATGTTAGGGTTCTTGAATTTAGGAGGATCTCCATCTATAATTTGAGCAATAACATTAAATATATTTGTAGATTCAATTTTGTAAGGATATCGACCATCGCTAATTTCAACAATAGAAATTCCCAATGACCAAACATCTGATTGGATGGTGTATTCGTTTTTGTTTTTAATTCTTTCGGGCGCCATATAACTTTGACAACCAACATTAGTTTTAGCCAAAGAGGCAACCAAGTTCCCTGAAACACCGAAATCACATAATTTGACTTTTCCTTTGGTATTCACCAAAATATTTGTGGGTTTAACATCCCTGTGAATGATATTGTGATCATCTTTTAGTTGTTTTAGCCCTAATACAACACTCTTGGTTACAATGGCTAAATATGGTTCATCAAAGCCTTCAAATTCAACCTGATCAATGGATCCACCATCCATATATTCAATACACATATAAACATTTCCCTCAACGAAAAAGGCACCAAAAAAGTCCACTATGAAGCGAGAATTACAATTGTGTAGGACTTCTAGTTCCATTATAATTTGTTTAATTCGGGCATCATCCAATTCTAGATGGACTTCTTTGATGGCCATTGTAACATTAGAAGTTGTGTGCAAAACTTTCTTAACTGTCCCATAATTGCCACTGCCTAACTCCGATATCATTTTGAAATCGCTTAGGGATACATTGAAAGAAGTACCAGAAGAAAACTCAATACCGTCTGAATGCAAAGAGGCTTTCCCAGAAAAGTTAAGAGAACCACTTTTATCTAAATAATTTGAATAATCTTGAAATTGACCGCTGAAAATGGAATTGCTGTTATTATTACTGTTGCTGTTGTTGCTGAAAGAATTTGGTCTTTTGATAGTGTAGTTGCTGTTGTTGTTTTCACCTTTTGGAATTCTATTGGAATTAATTGTTGAAGAAATATTTGAGTTGAAATCACCATCGGATGATAAATCCAATTTTGTGTTGTAAAGTTTTTGAAATTTATTGTTTTTTTTAGGAAAATTCTTCAAGGAATTAGGAATTGGGGGACTGATATTCATTTTTGACATATTATTATTAACGTTTATACTGTTCTGAGAATTGGGACTAAAGTTGTTAAAATTATTAAAGTTGTTTGGATAATTTAAATTGGTAGAGGAATTATTATTGGAATTATTATTGAAGTTAGTATTGGAATTAGTATTGAAATTACTGTTGAAATTACTGTTGAAATTGGCATTGGAATCACTAAATGGAAGCTTAAAATGTAAGTTTCTTCGTTCAGACAATGTTTTTTTGTTTTTTATGGATGGGGGAAAATGATTGTTTGAAGAGAGCGATGGTTGAGAAGAGATTGTATTATTTCTTGGGCCAGCTGAAGGAGACATTGAAGAATATCTTGGTACTGGTGGGTTTTTGGTATTTAAAAGATTTTTTGAAGGAACACCTGGCATTCCTAGAATGTTTGGTTGACTGTTTGACAGTCTATTTAGAAAATTAGGTGGCATACTATTGGGAGATCTATTTGCAATACTGTTTGAGGAATTTTTTTGCAGTCTTGTTAAGAAATTATGAGAAATGTTGTTGGGAGATCTGTTTGAGAGATTTTGAGTAGAATTGTTAGGAGAGTTATTAGAAGTGGTGATGTTGAATCTATAAGGATTGTTGATGCTATTAGGATTGTTTGGAGAAGGAAAATTAGTGTGAATATTAAAGTGATTGGAGCCGATAGAATTACTTCGATTCGGTCTAGTCTGACTGTTTGTTGAGACAATAGAGCCGTTCAGATGAGTTTGAAGTTGAGGAGGAATAGGAGGTCCACCAGATGGAGACAATCTGATGATAGTATTATTGGTTTTGATGGCTGTTGAGGAGTCAGTTACTTTTCTTAAGAAGTTGGCGTGTTCAAGTTGATCATTGGTATTCTCTGGGTAATCATGATTATCATTGTCAAAGTCAGTAGCAATTTTTGCTTGAACAAAGTAGTTGGGAGATGAAATGTGATTGATTTTGTTATCAGGTTTGATATCGGGGACGGAAGAAGACGACGAAGAAGATATTGGGCTAGGATCCTTGATGGACAAATTCAAGAGAGAAGAAGAGGTGGATTCCATATCCAAAGATTGCTGGAAAGATGGATTCTTTATCATGGCTAACAGATTCAGAACAAGATGGATGTAGATGGGCAAGTTGATTAAAAGTACTAACAACGTAAAAAAGGAAAAAAAAGAACTGTGAAGAGGAAGTGTTGCTATTCCAGAGCGGTGGTTCCCTCTAGCCGCTACCCGGCTTGTGCTCCATCGCACTGGTTTTTTATGAGTCGACCACTGTTGTGGGTGTTATGCACTAGTACACATCTACATGTTGAGTCCCACTATACTGGATGTGGTGCATTCGTTGTTGGTTTTTTTTTGATTGCAGCTGGGGGTAAGGTTCTTTGTGGAGTCTCATCATGATAAGATGAGTAGTAACTACTATGATGTTGACGATATAATAGCTGATGGAGAGGTATGACTTACTGATTGCATTTTTGGGCGTGTAAATCTACATACTACCACAAATTGTGCTCTTTGAAATCAAATATTAATCAGGCTGTTAATTTTAGAAAATACCATGTAAATTCACGATAACAGTTCCTGGATTGGGATTTTTGGAAGGAAATGAGTCATTGGGTGCAATTAAAGAAGGGACCAGATTGGAGTTGCCGTTGTGGTTAGCTGAGATTCTTGCAACGTGTGCAATTTCTGCAAGTGAGGAAGATGTTGAAGACGAAGATGCAATGGGAGAATCGAATGAAGAAAAGACATTTGTTGAACTAATTCAACCTGAATGCTTCAATTTGAAAGTTATAAATGCTATAAAGACCAACTCGGTTAATTGTGATTTGCATTCTATCTGTTCGAACTATTACAAGTTGACCGAAAAGCTAGGTGATGAGGAGCTAATTAAAATTGTTCAGGAAATGTTGAAAGAACGGTGTATATTGATTAATGATTATGCGACGAGCTCAAAGGGAAATAATTTTAATAACGATGCAGTTTTCAATTTTCTTCATGGTCTAGATGAGGCTGAGAAAAAGATATATAAAGCGACTTATGAGAGCCATAAAGATACAAAAAAATGGTTTGCAAGTGATTCGTAAAATTGAATATATACCCAATTATTTAATTTTTTTTTTTTTTTTTTTTTTTTTCCGCTTTCTGCTTTTCTTTTTCTTTCAAAAATTTTATTTATTTAATGTATTGAATAATTGATATGTTGTTGAATTTTCTAGATGTATGCTCTAATTGAAAATTTTCATTTCAGAACAATAGGTTTTCTTATAATTGAGCACTTAATTGCGAATTAGTTTTTTGTGGTTATTCTGTTTTCTCTTTGTTAAGACAAAGTGCATGATCGAGACAAAACGTGCACAATTTTGAAATTATGGAATTGAAACAGATTAGATTTATTGGAATATTCAGTTATTGCAGATATCGTCCATGCTAAGAAATCAGTAGCATTTCATAAGGCTTTCAGAGACTTAAATTAAAAGATTTCCTTTCTGGGGAAGTCCGCGAAGAGAGGTAGTTTGGATGCCACTGGTATGGTTTTCTGCAAAGAGTTGCCGAATTGGGGTTTTTCCGCCCTGAGCTGCTGGAGGCGTAATATTGTTGAAATAGAGTGTAGGAGAACAAGACGGCAGAATAAAACTGGAGGGTTCTGGAACAATAAAAATTGCGCGCGTTTTTTTATTGCGCAGGATCTATACACCCAAGCAGATGTGCAAATGGTCTTTCTTGGTATTTAAACACAAATCCAGCGCAACATAAATGTGTATTTGAAAAGCTCTTAGTGTGCAGCAAATGCCCGATAAGAAAAAAGTCGAGCGGTTGACAGCGGGTTTCTATTTTTTTAGAAAAAGAGCATGAAGAAGTAGAAGTGATTTTGAGTTACTTTGAGAAAGTGTGAAATAAATAAGTTGCACCTGCCGTGATTTGAACCAACGTTCTTTTTTGTTTGAAATTCGTTGCTTTTTGGGAATTCCATTTTGTTCTTAGAAGCTGAGTCAGAGGTATGGCACTTTTTTCATTCCACCGCAAACTTAACACCACGTTCAGTGAGGATTTCTATTATTGCTAATTGATGATCCAATGAGAGAAACTATAATTAATAGACGAGACAACAAGGGGACCGACACATTTGTTTATTAGTTGGAGTTGCGTATTAGGTGTGTAAAGTCAGAATATATATGGGAGAAGAACCCAATTGAAAAGAAAGGCAGAGTATCATGATTTCAGTGTGGATTGTAACCAATTATCTTTTTTGAAGTAAAAGCAGGTCTTTTTTTAGACTGAAATGAGTTGAAAATGGCTACAATTGCTCTCGAAAAGCAATTCAACGAAGGAAAGTGCTCAGCTGGATTGAATGGGTGAGCAATTCATTTGTTGGATGGATTGAGTGCTTTGCTTTTTTACCTCCCCCTATTGTAATATAAATAAAAATTAATATCGCTTGTAATTTGGTAGTTGGCAGTTGAATTTTGAATCAGTAATTGAAGTTGTATATTTATTTCAGTTAACAAATAATATAAGAAATTGTGTTACTAAAAACAACAAGAATCTATAATTCCTATACTTCTATAATCCTTATAATCCCTAATATATCTAATCAAAATGAAGCTCACACTTGTTTTATCAACTATGTTATCAATTGCCTCAGTCAGGGCTGCTTTAGTCAAAAGACAGACTGAAGAAGATGTGGAAATTGTAACAGTTGTTGAATCACTTGCATCAACAGCTGCCAGTACTACTGAATCGTTAGCATCCTCGCTCTCCTCGGTCGCATCTGACGCCAGTGAATCATTGTCCTCTCTTGCTTCTGACAACAGTGAATCGTCTGAATCGTCCGAATCATCAGTTTCTTCTGAATCATCCGAGTCTTCTGCTTCATCCGAAGCCTCTGAAGCTTCAGAATCGTCAGTATCTTCCAGATCTTCCGCCATTTCTTCGTTTAGTTCATCAATATCATCAGCTGCCTCCGATTTCTCTGAATCATTGAACTCTGAATCTGCAGAAGCTGCTACAGGAACAGACACATCGTCCAACTTGGCCCCAGGTGTTTTTAATCCCTCGTTGAAAGTTGCATTATCGACATCTTTCATCGGTGCATTAGCTTTAATATTTCTTTAATTTGTTTTCTTTCAGTACAATCAAAAAGCTAAAATTCCTTTATCTTTTTTTATCTGATAGTGGCTGCAACCTAAATTGTGGTTAGTTTTCTCTTTTATTGTTCTATTTCTTTTTTTATTTGTTTCTATTTACGTTTCTATTTCTATTGATATTGTTCCGATACTCTCTTTACTATACAATCGCTCGATAACCAATTACTGCAGGTCACTCGCAGCTCGGCTTTCTTAATTTGGTATTAATGTTCTTAATTGTTAATAAACTCTCTATTACTACTCTTTTTCGTCAAGTGTTTTTTTTTTCTTTTCTCTCTGATTTATCTACACTAGTATTATCAATAAATGACAATGTAGCGGTTTAGCCAAAAAGAAGATGTGCCTGCAAAACGTAGGACGCATGCTATCACAACTCCAGCAGATATTCTGTAAAAGGACAAGCCCTTACTATCTGGCCTGAGCAAAAAATTAGCTTTGGATAACAGCAGAGAGCGAGCCTCACCAAATTGTCACCACACCGCTGTTTCGCTGGCAGGTGACCAAACCCTGATTGCTGTAAGGGCGGCCCAGTCCTGAGGGTGTTACCCTGCAGCGGGTCCAGTACGGTGGAACAACAATTCACCCACGCAGGGCAGCGTCTGCCACCGTACCTGCCTGTGCTGTCAGACTGTAGCACGCAACAGGTGTATGTCACTGAGGGACGTTGGCACGCTGCTATCGTTTGCTGTTATCGCTCGGCCTGTGGCTGAACGCGCCTCTTATCAAGATTGGTCTAAGATACGACCGCTGAAGCTGCAGAATCTGTTGGAGACGATCGCACGACCAAACACCGGAATAGAGTTCGAACACTAAGACTGCGAAATAGAGTTTGGAGACACCGGAAATCAGAAAGGCTACGCTGCAGTTAGAGTTCCAACTCTAATTTCTTTTGTCACTTTTCCAGATCAAATAAGAGTGTTCTGCCAGTAGCATGGAAACTAAGTTGCTTGGTGATATGTTTTCTTTTTTACATTTTCCATAGGCCCAAATCCAGAGCGGTTAGATAGTAAATAATCTGGCTCATATTTGCACAGATTGCACTGGTTTTTTAGGGAAAAAGAAAGCTTTTTCACAGTATTAACTGGTTTTTTTTAGTGTGCTTTCTAACCCAAAAATCTTGATTTAAAAAAGAAAACCTTTATGGTTTTAGCTTAATATTGATTTGCATTTACCTTTTTTTCATAATTTTCCCAACTGTTTAATCAACAGAAAATCAAAATATTCTAAAAATGTTAAAAGTTATCTTTCCTTCCTTAGAGTATATTTTTGTTTTTGTTTAGGAAACAAGATTGATGAGTTCATTTAACTCACCGACTCCAAAAAAAAATATTATAAATTATTTCATTTTTCTCCAATTTTATTGATTTCTGAATTTTGTTTTTTATTTATTTTTTCTCTATTCCAACTACATTATCTAACCACAGAATAAATACATTGAATATAGTGAATATATTTAATTTTGCTGATATCTTTTTTTCCCAAACAAATTTACTCAACAAATTAATACAAATTTTATTTCCTAAAGCTCAATTATATTCTTAATCGAAGATGGCTAATTCAATTAGTGATCTAGAAAAACAAGGCAAATTCTCCTCAGGAGAAGCTGAAGTTGAAGTTGAAGCTGGCATCAACGATGTTAAAACCAATGGTCTTGACAGAGAAGAATACGATCCCCATACTGGTGTTAAAAGAGGTTTAAAGACTCGTCATATCTCTATGATGGCCATTGCAGGAATTATTGGTCCTGGTTTGTTTATTGGAATTGGTCGTGGTCTTGCTCTTTGTGGTCCTGCTGCTTTAATTATTGGTTTTTTCATTGTTGGTTGTATGGGTTTGATTATGATGTTCAGTATCGGAGAATTAAACACTCTCTACGATTTCAATTTCAACACTCACGCTGAAAAATGGGTTGATCCTGCTTTTGGTGCCACTGTTGGTTGGTACTATGTTATCTTATGGATTTGCAACGTTATTCAGGAATACGTCTCCTTCACAAATATTCTCACCTTCTACACCGACGTTGTTCCTATCTGGGGTTGGTTTTTAATCTTCTGGTTTGTCTTTACTCTCTATCAACAATTAGGTGTCGAAGCCTTTGGTGAAGCTGAATATGTTCTTGCTCTAACAAAATTGGTCTTTATTACTGCTTTCTATGTTTTCGCCATTATCTACGCCGCTGGTGGTATCAAAGGTCGTTCTCCAGGAAATCCTTTCAAGGAAACTCCCTTTGCTGATGGCTTCAAAAGTATTCTAAACTCCTTTGTCTATGCTGGTGTTTACATGTCTGGTATCGAAAGTATCAGTTTAACCGTCAGTGAATCCAAAAACCCCAGAAGAGCTATTCCATTGGCTGTCAAGCAAACAATGTTCAGAATCTTATTCGTCTATTTCGGTATTTGTATCAGTTATGGTATCACTGTTCCTTATGATCATCCCGCCTTGTCTTCAGAAAACAGAACAATGAAGTCCCCAATGACAATTGCATTCACCGATGCTGGTTGGGCTAATGCCGGTTACTATGTCTCAACTGTCGTTGTCATTACCTGTTTTTCCTCCATCAACTGTGCCATCTATCTTGCCAGCAGATCCTTATACAATCTTTCTCACGAAGGTTACGCTCCAAAAATCTTCCAAACCCACAACAAAAGTGGTGTTCCATACGTTGCAATCCACACTGTTCATTTATTTTCCTTTTTGAACTTATTAACCCTTAGTGGTAGTGGTGCTAAAGTCTATGCCTACATGGTCAACATTTCCGGTGTTTGTACTTTTATTGTCTGGTCTGCCATCTGTTTCACTCATATCAGATTTAGAAAAGGTTGGTTAAAACAGGGCCACACTTTGGCTGAATTGCCTTATGTTGCTCCTTTTTTTCCTTATCTTACATACGCTGCTCTTGCTGTTGGTATCATCTTAATGTTGGTTCAAGGATGGAGTTGTTTCGACCCATGGTCAGCTCCAGATTTCGTTGATATGTACATCTTGTTACCATTATTCCCTGTTTTCTACTACGGTTACAAATACTACTTCAAAACCAAGTATATCAGCTACGAAGACATGGACTTTGAAACAGGAAAGAGATTCACTGGAGAACAAGTTGAAATGCTCAAAATCCAAGATCAAAATGAAAAGAAGAAACCATTACTTCACAGAATAACCCATATTTTCTCTTGATTTGGGATTTTTTTTCAAGTTTATCTAGAATCAATTCGCGTCTTTTTTATTTATTGTTTATTCTTTTTTTTTGTTTTCTCATTTATAGTTTTTATTCATTTACATTTACTTTAAATAACCTCTAAATTAGTCAATATTTTCACCTTTTACACTATTAAATTATTTCATTATTAAATTTGTATTTGTTTTTCAATCTTTAATAAATCTTTGTCTGAAAATTTTATAAATCACCTTTAAACAAGCTCTTGTCTCAACCTGGTCATTTCACGTTTTCCTTAAACAGAAACATCGAACTGAAAAATAAGTCAAACCGAAAACAATCATCACAAGACATTCCAAAAAATAACTAAGACATTCTCACTGCTGTTTTTGAAAGATCTAATCTCTATCAAAGAATCCCAGTACTATTTATTCCACTATCATTCATTTGTGTATTGTTCATTTTGATATTCATTTTGATGATTGTTTTTGGGTTGGTTTTGGAAAAGCTGCATGTAGCTGCAACAATATTTTAGAACCCCATAATATGCTGGACTGCTCGAGCTAGCTCATCTAGGTGCATAAACACATGTATGTGCATGCCCAGATCCAATGGTGTGGTTGGTTTCGCTTTGAAACCAGTTGCCAATGGTTGTCCGGCATTATTTATAAACATTTGGCTCACGTTTGGCTCACGTTTGGCTTACATTTTCTCGGTTCTCACTCACATTTTGCTCCACCAAAAAAAAGAACACACCAGGCCCACAAGAAAAAGCAGGCAGCAAAAGAAAAGGCAGCAAAAAAAAGGGCTGGAACAACACAAGCCAGTGCGTTTGTCTCGCTTCCAAATGCCGGAGAGGCAGCTTACCCGGTGGAACACGCACTTCCGCTCCACGCAGAATCCCAGCGCGTCGCGCATTTTCCGCTGCCCCCGCAGCCAGTCAGCGGCGAGAACGCTCTTTCTAAGGTTTCAAATCGCTTTTTAACTTAGAATTCGCTCTGCTGAAAATGTTTCACTGATTCATTGCTTCTATTCCTGTTATTCCTTTACTCATAACCGCACCTGCCCATGATCCTCTTAAACCTCTGAATTTCTTTTCCCACAATTGCTCCAATTCATATAAATAATGCCCAAATTCTTTTTCTCTCTGCTTAGTTTTCCATCTCATCGCTTCTTTTCCTCGTCTTTTGCTCCCCAATTTACGCTACAAATTGGTATTTATCACTCACTTGCTGTCTAGCTCTCTTCCGCTCCTTTGTTATATTCGTACAGATTATAATCCACTCTCTTTGGTTATATTCATTTATATTCTTTACCGCAACTTCATCTCTTGTTCTGTTCTTATAGCTTCTTGCTTCACCTTACAATTTAACATTGCTAATACCATATTTTGTCCTTTAAAATGAAATACCCAGTCTCTTTATTTTCCTCGGTTTTACTCTTATCCTCCCTTGCTTCCGCCTCAAAAGACTCTTGTACTGAAGTCAAGAGCTCTCAGTTGGAAAACTGTGGTGGTGTTCAAGATCACTACGAATGTGTATGTCAATTGCCAAACAACGTTTATTGGGACTACTTCTTTGACTGTGTTCAAAATGGCGGTGCTTCAGTCACTGAAGAATATTTAGTTGAACTTAAATTTAGCTTGTGTGGTGACACCAGTGATATTGAAGACAAGGTCTTTTCATCCGAAGAAGTATCATCTTCGGCCTCTGAAGATGACATTGATTCCTATGGAACTCTTACTTTTTCTGATGATGAAGTCTACGAGTCTGCTACTGTTTCACACAAACATTCAGTTTCCACTGGCTTTCCAAGTAATGGCTCATACACTGCTTCTCAATCACACTCTCAAAACGGAACATATGTCAAACCAACTGTTGGTGTTATTAGTGCTAATCTTGCTGCAGGTCAAAAAGTTGCTATCTCTTCATCATTGTTAGGTTTATTAGCTCTTTTGGTCATTTAGTTTATATTATAAAGGAAAAAAAATTGCTTTCTCTTCTGTTTTTAGGGTTGTTCCGTATTCTTATTATCTTTCATTTTAATTTTGTAACCTAATTATTTATTGTAATTATTACTTAATTTTCATAATTTTTTTCTCTTTCAATTCATTAATAACTACATTTTCATCCATTATACCCTATCTAATACCTTATATCTAATTTCCTTAGTGTATATCTTAAATTTTGTCCACTGAATTAGTTTTATTAAATCAATAAATTGGCTAACACGCTATTAAATTTATAAACCTACCTCTTAATACATTTCTCAGAAACCTCCATTCTTCAACTCAACTCAGCCTGAATTTCCATTCTTTCCTAATCCGTAAATACCTATTCAATAACAATTCAAATTCACATTCTACTGATAATTTTCTTTATTTTATTTCAGTGCAAGTTCTATAAATAATATGTTATTATTTATTCATAATCTACTCACTAAATATTAAAAATAATTAACAATTATCAAAAATTATCAAAAATTATCAAAAGAATCCGTTGCTGGGACAACCTTCTTTCAACCACCATAACGGATTTAATTCCAGGCTTATTCCTCAACATGAATTGTTTCTCCTACTGCAGATTAAACGAAAATTATCCACAAAATTCCAAGTAGGTATCTGTATTGGATAAAGCATGGAAATCTGTTTTGATGAAATATTTGTAATTGGTTTTTGGTTTTTAAAAAAGAATCATTTATTATATAAAGAATGCATAGCAACTCCTCAACGATAAAACGTTGTAAAAGAACTGAAACCATTAAAAATATTAAAAACATAATTATAGGAAAGATAAGAAATAAGCTAATTTTATTAAAAATCAAATGAATCAAATGGAAAAAAAATATTGTTGTTTAAAATCAGACTTTAATCCCTTCTCTCAGTTTGATGATCATAATTTAAATATCAACTATAACTTTGTTTTTCCAGCATTAATTTTCCAATCTCCAAAATCATCGATTTAGAAGACGTGTTATTCTAGCTTCTGACGGAATCACAATCTGCCTTTTATCTTTTAACACGTCAATGTCTGGAAGTATTTGTGGTTTAGCAGCTTTACAACGAGGTTGGATATAAAGATGTTGTAAAGGGTTGTGGTTTAAATAAAATTTTTCAATATTACTTGAAATTTCAAAAGCCGACCAATGAATTATGATTCAATCGAGTAATTTTTAGCTTGGAAAGACTTTCCATATTTTCAATGGAAAACACTTATTTTATTCCATGAAAAATCAAAATGCTCAACATTGTTTGGTATGTAAATGCTTTTCAAGTTTTCAATTATATTTCTAGAAATTTTGATTTCTCTTAATTTTTTAAAATTTATTGCATTTCCAGCAGAAAACAATATGTCTTTAACGTTTTTAATTCAATTGAAACTTCCATTTAAACAAACCAAGTTGTTTAGTTCTGATAAGTTATCAATGTTTTCAACGCTATTTCTGTAAAATGATAAGTTTTCCAATTCTTTTAAATTAATCACAAAACCAATATTTGATATGTTGTTTCTGTTCATGTTTAAATCAGTTAAATGAATTAACCTTCCTAACAAATAAGCATCGCTCATATTATTTCTACTTAAATTTAAAGTTCTCAAACCACTTAATCTCGATAGAGTTGATATGTCCTAAATCTGATTATCAGATAAATTTAAAGATGTTAAGTATTTAAAGTCTCTTAATGCTTCAATTTCAACAATCTTATATCCAGATAAACACAGTTCAGTGAATAAGGTATTATTTAAATTTTCAGTTTTTGTTAACTGCTTACCTTGAAATACCACTGATTTGATTTTAAGAAAATAAGTGAAAGATTTTACCTCAATTCTTGAAAAGGGAAACAAATGATTAAATGAAAGCCTGATAAAGAAATTTAATTCTTTGAAAAATTTATGGTCATTAATTGTGAATTGATTCATTTTATTCATTTTCCTTGAAATTTTTGAGAATTGGGTGAAAAAATTCAAATCAATTCCAAGCTTGTCAATATTTTTATCACTCAGTATAATATTTGTAGTCGATACACTGCTATACTTTGGCATTTGTTTTTTGAAAAATAAAGAATTTGTACCAATGGAATCAAAAGTTAAAAAAAATGCTGTGCTATTTGTAGAGTAGACTATATTTAATTTCAGTTAACCGATTGAAAAACCAAAAATAATCAGAAACATCCACTAGAAAACCATTAACATTAATATTAATCTGTTCCAAAGCACTTGAGTTGAGAAGTAATAATTTTGTAAATTCATTTAAAACTTCATATTTATCGTCAAGATATTGAATGTTATTTAATATCAAGAACACAGATTCAGAAAGTAAGTTATTGTTATAGATAATAAGATTAATTTTTTAGGAATCTTTGGTTTTTTAGAATACCAAATAATAGGCCAGAGTTCGCTTCATTTAATTCAAAAACATCTAAAGATAGTGTAAGATTTAATTAATTTCGTGTTTTCACGGCTATCCACGAAAAATTCCAAGCCCTCCAAATACAAAATATTTGTTGGTATATTGAATGTTTTGTTATAATAAGGATCATTATCATAGTCATCCCAATGATCCCCATCAAAATCATTATTACTAACTTCATTATTAACATTATCAGAAATAAAGTGAAATTTTTCTTTAATAGAAGAATTGTGATATTGGTAGTCTGTGGTGAGATGTATAAAAGCAGAATTATATAACTTTGAAATAGCACTTGATTCTTTGGGTGTGAGATTTGATAGGGTAGATGAGGAATGCAACAGCTTAGAAGCCTTTGAAATTACTTTTTGAATTAATACAGTATCAGACAGGTCCATTTTTAGTATTTAGTAGTTTGTATCTCTCTGTGTGTTATTATGAAAATTGAATATGTAATATTGAGAGGCGAGTGTATCGTAGCTATGGTTTCAATTTTAAGTATAGATATGGATGTGCGTGTGAATATCGATATCAATATCAACATCAATATGGATAACTACTGCATTATTTATATGAAAGAGTATGAAAGAATATGAAAGAAAGTATGGATCAATTATTTTGTTATTCACGTTATTAGCTGAAAGTGTTTTTGGTGATTCGATTTATAAATATTTTGTTGACTTGATTGCAATTTCTATCAGTACAAAGAAAACAGTGCAGCATGTATATTAGTTATTGATACTTTTTGAAATGAATTATTTAATAACTGGTTCTTGAAAGATATTTCCAAATATATCAAGACTGTATATATGCAGTTGTATGTAGCTGTATGCAATTTAAAATTGAATGTGCATATTAAATCAATTAAAAAATATGGAACAATTTCAAAAATCTGATTTAGGAGCTTTATTATTTAAAAACTTTATTATTTTGCGAAATAAAGTAAAATGGTAAAACCAAAACAGAAAAGATCTCTTAACAGTGTACTTTAAAAACCCCATGGTCCAATATCTGCTTTATAAAACCCACTAAACCGGCTTATCTTTTTGATATTCAAGTCAACATCAATAAAACTAACATATAGATTTATAGTATTTGTTTCCTTTTAAGTGATGCTTTGTATTTCAGTATAATCAAAAAATCTAATTTGTTTGGCATCTGTTGAGTTTCTTTCGATACGACTTTAAATTCAGTCCAACTCAATGTTTTTATGGTCAATCCCTTTTCCTTTTCATTTTCTAATATATACTTTGAATTGATTCCCGGTGGTCGAAAAATCACATTGATGGTTCTATTATTGACCAATAACAAGTATTTCTAAAACAGATCTTTTTTAAAAGCAAATCCAACAAAGTAGAATAGTTTATGCCTCTGGAAGTTAAAACACGATTGAATATCTGAAAGTGAGCACAGATTGTAAGTGGTGGACTAGCATAACATAACAAGGGTGTTACTACCAGTGCTAAAATATCAATTAGCGTCAAGAAGTCAGCATCACCAAATAGTATTCAATATTGGTTTAGATTTCATACAGAAAAGACCAAAATAAATAACGAATAATGTTAAAATCAAACCTTTCCAATGAATTGTAAATCGAAAAAGTTCCTTAATGGAAAAACAAAATAGCATTTACTTGCATATAACTGCATCTATTTGCATATAATCTACCACATTTATGGAACAGGTGTCTATTGGACAATTGAATTCATCTTTTTGTCCCTCTTTTGCTTCTTTTGCTTCCAATACAAACACAAACAAACACAAACAAAAACAAAGTACCTGGGAATTGAGAGCATATAAACAACAGCGTCTATGTACAATTGGTTTATCTTGATCTCATTTTTTGGACCAAGTATCTGTGTTACATCGAGAGGATGGTGGGACCCGAAAAAGCTGCTGAATTGTTAGTATTGTCATGGTGGCAACTGTAGTAGTTGCAACAGATGCCAAAAGAGAGGCAAGCACTGGTGTATTGAACCAAGATGGTGTGCTATTTGAGCTGAATTGATAATAATAATATCGAATTGAACCATTTACTTGAGTGTTACTCTGAGAGATGAGACCAGCACAAGAGCTATGCTTGAATTGTAACTGCAAAGAAATGATTGAAAATGATATTTCAAAACACATCACACTGACCTTCTATTATTTTAAGCAGCTATTGACCACTTCAAATTGATCATCTAATATTTTGTCTGATTGGGATACTACCACTATTTTCTTCGCTGTTATTGTTATTTCTGAACACTGCTAGTTTACAACATGATTATCACAAATCAAATAATACATTTGATATATACGGGCTTTTCATTGAACTTAGTCCAGGCAAGTCCATATTGTGTTATTGATTTTATTTGATGGGCAATATGTACATATAATCTTATTCAAAACAACACTTAATTGGATAAGAAAATGCATTCATTAATATGTCTTCAAATGTGCTCCTACCTGATTATCAAAAATATACAAACATATTGAGCTTTTTTCTCCCATTCAAATCTTCCTTATCACCAAACCAACACAGAAATTGATTTACTTAACACAATCGACTAGTATTATACAATTCAAGCAAAATAAAACATCTTCAGCTTTTTTCTTATAGTATCGGTCCATTTGAAACCATATAATTGTACAATCTCAATAAAATCTGTAGATTTGGAAATTTTATATTAAATAATTCAAATGATCTAAAAAATATTAGAACTTGCTTTGGATATTCAATGTGGAATAAGCTACCAGAACACTATAAAACACCCTGTATTAAATCTCACAAACTACATAAAATTGGCCATGTATACTCTGATGATTAAGATAATCGATTGTATGAAAACCCGATTGATGTAAATTTAGGTTGTGTTTCACATTTTCTTAAATTTAATAGAAACAATTTAAATCATGTTAATATCAGAAATATTGAAACTCCATTTAAAGATGTATTGAAAATTTTTTATGAAGTATATATAATTGGAAACTTTAATAATTGAAGTAAATCCAGTTGCACTTATGGGAAATTCGATAGTTGGAGCTTCATAGTGCTGTTGATTGTGGATTAAAACAAGATTGATAGTTTCTCAGTTACATCAACTATACAAGTTTGTGTTTTGATTACATTTTTATTGTTTGGTAGGCAGATGTTTTAGTAATTAAGAATGATTGAACTGCTTGGTAAAGTATTGAATGTTGACTGAAATATAAAACAAGGCATTCCTTAGAATTGAGATATATGATTGAAAAATATCACTGTAACTAAAAGATGTTGTTCTGGTTCAGAATCAGTTTTGAGTAATGAGATAACATCATTAACAATCATAACATATACCTAAAGACATTTTGATGGTGGTTGATACTTTGCTACATCAGAAACCAAACATAGTGTTATTAACAGTACGATAAATATACTATCACTGCTGAACAAGGCTACTTTACAACATGAGAATTGCAGATTAAATTGTCTTTCTGATATATATGAACTATTCATTGAGTATAATCCAGTCAGGACCATATCGTCCTGGTGATTCCATTGGATGTTCAGTGTCAGCACAGGTTATCCATCAAGAAGTTTTCAAATATGGCCATATTCGATTACTAAAGATATAGAAACCCTTTGAGTATTCTTCTTGCATTTATGTCTATCACTATCATCAGATTAACACTTCGATTAATTTACTTTACACAATGGATACCTATCAACTTTATAATCGAGAATCACATAATGATTCAGACCAAATGCAAGCCATACAACCACACAAACACTTTAATGATATGATTCCTCCTCAGTTGCTCAATATGATATTCAGCCAGTTACCAATAGATAAATTGTGGCTATTCACTTTATCAGATTATATTTCAATTAAATTTTCAGCGTTATCATTACTATTCAAAAACATATTAGTATCTAATCAGTTGATTTACCATAAACGATCATATTTGCAGATTCGTTTCAATCGTTTATATTTATTCAAATCTAAAATACTACAATTTTGCAGAATTTTGAAAATATTTTTTGAAGATTCAGAGGAAGTGAGCGATTTTTATATCGTAAATCAATTGCTAGAGAATTCAAACCAAATAAAAAAACTTTACGTTTTTGTTGAGGTTACTATTCCATTTGAAAATAAAGTTTTGGGAAATATTGATAAAATTGGAAAGGCAATATTAAATTATTTAAAGGATTTAAAAAATGTTATCATTTTCTTTGTACATCCAAGCTGGAATAAATCACCAAAAGCCTTAGAACCTACTCTTGATGAATTTCACAATTATCATACAACAGACCATCGATATTTTAACAATGCAAATTAGCAAGTCCATAAAAACTTAATTGAGGCGAGTTTTCTTTACGATTCGTATTTTCTCAAATTAAATAAAAACATTTTTAAAGGCTTTAGTTTAAGAAATATAGAAAGTTTATTTTCAGATATGTTTGAAGTGATTAATGGTAAAGTAGTTGCAATGGGAAATTTTGGTAAATTTATCAATCTAAAGAAATTGACAATATCAAGCACAGAAATTAGTACCATAGAACATTTAGACAAATTGAGGAATCTAGTATATTTGGATTTATCAAATAATCGGAAAATTAGGAAGATTGAAAACTTAGGTAATTTGCAAAACCTAAAACCATTAATATTAAGAACAAACATCCAAAACATTGAGAATTTAGACGAATTGATCAATCTAGAATATTTGGACTTATCATGTAATGAGAATATTTTGAACATTGAAAATTTAAACAAATTGACAAATCTAGTGTATTTGGATTTATCACATAATTCGAATATTATCAAGATTGAAAATTTAGATACATTAGTTAAGTTGAAGGTCTTAAATTTATCATTTGATGACATCACAGAAAATGAAAACTTGGGTAGATTAGCTAGTCTCACAAATCTTAACTTGTCCGGGAATAATATCACAGAAATTAATGGATTGTCGAAATTAACTGCATTGAATGAATTAAATCTCAGTGATAATTCAATTCATAAAATTCAAAATTTGTCTACTTTGGTTCACCTAACTACACTAGACTTGCTGAATAATAGGATTACCGAAATTCCGAATCTATCAAAACTAAAAAATCTAAAAGTTTTAAATTTGAAAGGTAACAAGATTGATAAAAAAGAAATGGAAAACTTATTGAAACGCTACAACAATTAATTGGTAATGATTTGGATTGGTCTGGTCTGATAACTAACCACATTATAAAAGGTTTAATGCCATCAAAAATAGATCAGGCTTTGTTGAAAAATTACTTGAAATTAAAGGTAAAGCATTGTTAAATTGATAATTTCAAAATGTCTGCTGATATTGATTTGAAAAACAGTACACTTTATTTTATTTTTATTTGGCAATAAATATATTTATTATTAAGACAAAGTACTTATTAAATTTGGAACACCAATGTCGGTTTTATAATTGGTCAAAATCAGAATTTAGTGTAGAAACTTTTTATTTGTCAGATCTCATAAAAAAAAGCTGTTGATTGTTGTTTATGATTTTTATTGCTGAAATTGGAATTGGATAAAACAATGATGAAAACAACCATGTATAACAAAATAATAAAACAGTAAACTGTAGTTGTCAATTTTTATTACTTTATGACTGAGTGGGTTAATAATTAACTCACCCTCCTGCTGCGCTAGCGTATCAATGGGATGATACATGTAACCATATTCTGCTTGGTCTGCTTATTTTGAATTGAGTATGAGAGTTCGTAATGAATTTGTTGACTATGAATTGTTTAAATTGAGGTAGTTTCAGGAAATGTTTGAAATGGGGTAGTTTCGTCACCGTAAACGGATTGATCGTACACCGTAGATCCGTTGAACCGTAAAATCAGCTTTTCCATACATACTCAAGTATAATATTGCATGTTTTACATTAAAAGGCATAAAAAAACTGTATCACGCATGCACTTGCTTTTTGACTCAATTATTTTTGTTTTGTTTTTTTGGTTGAGATTATATCTCTAACCAATAGCTCAAAATGCTTCAAGATATTCAGGATGCTCAAGAAATTCAAGCTATTAAAGTTATTTTTAATGGCATTAAAATTTCCAGTACTATCGATGGTATTGATGCTCAAAGTGTTGATAATGAGATCATGAAAAATAAAAATATCAGATTCTGATCTATATCAAATTTATGGCAGGAAACAAAATTCTGATTTGTGCTTTGAGAGTGTCTTGTATTATAAAAAATTTGTTCACAGATAATATTTTCAGTCAATTTTTGAATATCAAAACATTAAAATGACGTAAATGTTTACATTTGGGTTGCTTATCATTAATAAATTTTGACTGGAAACTTTTGATCTAATTATAGAAGTTTTGATTGAAAAAAAATGTATATAATAAGGAGTTGACAATAAAACTTTTGTTGTTAAAGATTTTTGCGGTTAAATTTAATAAATTCTATTTATTAGAAAAAGATTGAAAAAAAATCATAAGATGCTTTTTAATTTTGAAACAAATAAAAAGTGGTTGCATGTAATCATTAAACATTTGATGAATGAATGAATTGGAGAAGCTAAGAATTTAGTAAAATAATCTCTCAATTGTACTGTATTTAAAAGTTGTCTTGTATCTGCAGTGGTTTTGTTGAAGATTTTGGAGTTTCAATATTCTTTTGAATTAAAAATTATATTTCAAGCTGTTAATTTTTTTCCTTATGAGTGGGTGAAACAATATGTATAACAAAAGATATCTTTTTATTTAGTGTGCTAACTTTTTCTCAAAATAAAATGGGTTAAAATGTTACATTTTAAGCAAAATGGAATACTTTTAAAAAAAATTTCATTTCAACCGAATTTTATTCAATCATATATTTCACTAGAAAGGCATTTAAAGCTCTTTATGTTTTTTGAATTTTGTATAAAGTTAGATTGAAGTTTTGTTTTATTATATTGATAAAAGTGTAATAAGTGCAAAGTTTTTCTTTTATTAAGTTTTAGCAATGAATCAAATTAGTTAAATTTAATTGCATATCAACTACAAAAATAAATAATATTGGTTTATCTCAATTATGATTCAATTTTTACTAATCTCTTTTGTGTTTCAGGAAACAATTAAGTTGTCTTTTATACCTTAATGTTTTATTTTATTATTTGAGGCTAATTTTCTTCTATGGGCTTACGAAAAATACAAATATTTCCGAAAACTATTGTTTTAATGGATTCTATAATGTTGTAATAATTAAATTGGTCCTTTTTTAAAATAATTATTTTTAATGTCTTTTTTTGCCCTGCAGTCAAATTTTTTACGGTTATTTTTTGAAACAGTATTTTCATTCTTTTCTTGTGTTTCATTGTCTTTTTAATAACTGGTTGTTTTATTCTAAGATTGGTTTTTGTTTTCGTGAAAATATCAGGCGATTCTAAATTTTAATCCAAATTATGTTAATATACTTTTCCAGATATTTCTATAGATATGGATTTAAGAGAAAATATAATTGGTTATTATGACTGTTCAATATTATGAATATTTTTTGAAACTATAAAAATTATAGTTATATTAATTAAGATGTTATTGGTGAACAGCTTAATCGATTATTTTTTGAATTTCTTTTTCAAGGTATTTTTATAATACAATTTATGGGAATCTTATATTAAATTCTTTGGTTTGTTCAAATAGGCGTCATTTTTGATCATATTTTAAATAACTATTTGCGTTTACATGATATAACAAGAAAATTTTGGCAATTTTAGATGGTCGTAAATTAGAAATCGAAAAATAAAAAAAAACAATAGTAAGGAATTTTAGCAAGTTTCACAAGTGAAAAATAAATCGCATTAACCACATATATTACATTTTACAAATATTCTTTTTTTTAAATCTCTATTTTACTCTTTAAAAAACAATAGCTACAGATATTTCGTGTTGCTTATTATAAGAAGTCCTTTATTTAATTCTATCAATGAGAATAATAACCAAAATGATAATCAAAAAAAGCTTTAAAAATAAAAGCATGAAGTGTAAAAAATGAATCTAAATAATCCAATTTTAATAATAAAGCAAATTGTGTAAAACTGTAGTAATTTGGACAAGTATTCCAAAATATTGAAATTAAAGCAAAAGTGGTAAAGATTAAGAAAAAAAATAGAGTTATGACCCAAGAAATAGAAAAGATGCATCAAAAAAAAAATAAAAAGTAAAAAATAAAAAATAAAAAATAAAAAATTAAACAGAAAAAAAGATTGGAAATACCACCACAATATTTTGTTACATCATTCATACTCATCAAATGAAGGAATATCTAGATGAAAAAATGGAAAATTGGTTGCAGTAAGTGGAAGATGAGCCAATGTAGTCTCATGATCTAATCGTTTAATTTGATTAGTAATATTGAAATATAAAATCTCGTCTCCTCTCTCTGGAACAGAAGAACGGTTTTCAGCATCAACATTTGCTTGATTTTCTTCAGAGTTGAATTGAAATTTATCAATACCAAAACCTCCAGCAACTAAAGCTCTTTTAATCCAAGGTGATAAAATGTTTGCAAAATGAAATTCAACCTCATTATGATTGGTGTAAATTTCAAGAAACTTTTTGAGATCAACTAATGATTGCAAACCAGTGGAGTCAATTGAAGTGACTGAATTGAAATCAAAGCAAATTACTTTTAATAGAGGTCTTGGATCATTATCTTCTTCTAAAACCTCAGAGGCACCTGATGTTGCATCATTTTTCTTAAGCTTCTTGAAAGTAACCAAATCAACAAATGCTTTTTTTCTTTCAACCCAATTGAATGGACCGGGATCATTCCATGGTCTATCGGCAGCTTTAGCATATTTCAATGATATACCTGGTCGTGTTTTCTCTTTTGCTTCAGCAAGAAGCAAGTCTAATTGGGCAGAACAGTTTGGATAAGTAAAAGCTTCAGACGGTCTAAAAACCAAAACACCTTGAGGAGGTGGCAAAACTTCAATTTCTTTATTGATGTCTCTTTTATTGAGTGGAACCCATCTAGTGACAAATTGGACATCAGAAGAATCGAAAGATTTTGTGAGTTCTGTGTCACAAAAGTGAATATCGTTAGTTTTGATGGTTGAAGATTTTTTATCAAGATTTAGAGAGTGATTTGAGGACTCGTTTTCAATTAATAGATTTTCCTTTTCTTCGGAGAAGATTTTTGGATTGATAATTTGAGCATATTTTATTCTTCCCAAGAAAACCCCATTTGGTTTGGCGATTTTGAAAAGCAAGAAAGCCAAGCTACAGCAGATTGTGAAATAGATACCATTTTCAATACTGGTAAAGATGGAAATGAGAACACCTGCAATAAAGATAAAACAGTCCAAGGGATTTGATTTCCACAAGAAGACAGGGACTTTGTATGAACTGACTAGGTCGGCAACAGCATGAATGATAATAGCACTAAGACCAGCTTTAGGAATAAAGTAGAAGGCTTCAGTTAAACAATACAAAGCTAATAAGACAACGATACCAGTGAAAACACCAGCCAAAGGAGTTCTAACACCACATCTGTTTTTCAAAGCCGACCTTGAAAATGAACCAGTAGCTGGGTAAGCCATAAAAGCAGTACCGATTAAATTGTTAATACCAATAGCAATAATTTCTTGATCAGGATTGATTTTATAGTTGTTAACTCTACCAAATGATTTTGCAATTGAAATATGTTCCAATAATAAAATAATGGTAGAAACAGGAATATCAGCACCCATATCAGCCACCACATCGGGATAGAATTTGAACTTTCCAACGCCTTTTAAGCCACTTGGAACTTCTCCTAAAAGTTTCAATTTAGAGCCTGGATGGGTTCTATTGACAGCCCAGGCAAACAAGGTTGCAAAAATAATAACAACAGCATTTCTCAAAGTTTGGATATAAAAAAAGGTTCTTTCCTTTTTGGGGTATCGTTTTGAAAGATAGGCACAGGAATATTTCCAAAAGTACAATATGAATAGAGAAACCAAACCAAAAGCAGCATTAATATTTGTCAAGCCCAAATGTTTTAGTGTTTTAATGATCAACATATAGGTTGAGTCTTTATTCGAGACCTTGTTGTTGTAACCCAACAAGCCCGCACATTGACCGGAAACAATGTTGATGGCACTGGCAGTCATGAAACTGAGAATGGAAGAAGTGTTGATAAATTCAAGAACAAAACCCACTCTGAAGATACCAAGAGCAGCGCAGATGATACCGGTAATAAGCGAGAAAGTAGTTGCAACAATTTCTGGATGCTCGCTATAAATTAGGTTGTTGGGATGGTGCTCTTGAAGACGAGCAATAACCTTACCGATCTGCAACGACATGACAGCAACAGGACCAATACTGACATCTTTACTAGTTGCAAAGAAGCAGTAAATCATAACACCAACAAAAGAAGAATACAAACCATACTCTGGGGTCAAGCCTGCCAATTGAGCATAGGACATGGACTGAGGAACAATAACAGAACCTACAGTGATACCGGCAATCAAATCAGAATAAAGCCATGTTGAGTTGTAATGCAAGATCCATTTGGAAATAGGAAACAACGAGATAAGATATTCCTTAACAGCAGTGCCGAAAGGTCTTCCGTTAGAGAGATTACGGAACCAATCTTGTATTGTTATGAGTTTTTCGCTGTACTCCAAAACATTTAAATTGTGGCCTTCTCCAGCCTCACTTGGTTTTCCTGCTGAAACTTCTTGGACCTCATCCACCTTAGACATCTTGCAGTTGTGTTTGAACGAGCTAGAAAGTGTTTTTTGCAATGCGCTTTTCGAAGGAAAGAAAACAAATAGAAACGGTTATTCAGCAATGTTCTTTGCTTCTTTTGCTTCGAGAAAACCAAAGAAAACAGGAAGAAACAAATTCTTTTTTATAGTAAAAATTTCAGAAGAACTAACAAAAATTGGAACCATACCTTTTAACAGCCACTTTTATAAAAATTCATCGCCATACACCACTGAATTCAGCATCCCAATTTTCGCTTATGCAGAAATTGGCAATAATGCACCACACATAGTACGACTTCACGTGTGCTTGTGGTATTTTCGAGGAGAAACAGCCACACCTGTGCTGGTTTTGCTCCAACCTGTCACATGAATGCGTGTGTATGCGGGTTAACGGCAGTCGCAAGCAGTGAAATGCGGCTGTCTTTTCCAGAGAGTCTTTTGGTGAAGCACAACAGCAGCTGGAGCTGGATGGTAGAGCGATGGAATGAGCTTGATCCACACCTTCACAGCGTTGCTCAATTAGCCATCAAATTAGCACTGTTTTAAAAGAGTGTTGGTGAAACTAACCCAAATCAAGACTTTGGCAAGCTTTTTGCGAACCGCCGAATGGAGAGAATTTTGATGGCAAAGGCGCACTCTTTGCTATTACCTAGAAGTGTTTTGGTTCTTTTTTTTGAATATCCGCTTGGTGATATTTTTGTTTTCTGATACCGATATCGATTTGACAGATGCTTGTTTATTTGAGTTTCGAGTAAATAATACCCATTTATCAGTCAAGCTTTGTAGAGAAAACCTAAGAATTCTGGGCAAGTTAATTGTCTTATCCATCCTATGCCACAGCACTATTTCAGCTCAAGACACACTAGCCATCTTGTAACAAAATATTTGTAATTCATCAGCCAATTCAATTACCAGAATTGGATGACTTTCTAATAAGCGTGCCCTTTTCAAAGTAGCTTCACCACAATCTTGAACTTTCGTGGCATATTTTGGGATTGTATGAGGCTAAAATTATATGATCTAAAAGATCTCTGTGGCTCATGCAGCCCACAGTTGACACAGTTTTTCAGGAACAGTCTCCTGTCCTGATCTTCGCTTTCTATCTCCTCCAGTTGATGAAAACAGCGTTGTGTTTATTCCCACTACTCTCCAAACACTTTTAATGACTGGCACTGAGCCCAGCCATACCACTATTGGCTCACTTGTTGAATAGCTATTGTTCCCAAGTAGACCCTGTTTGAATTATGTCCAAAGAAAAACGATGAAAAACCACAATACCACTTGAATTATAACATTAATTTTTCTATTGTTCAGACTTGTAGAATAAGTTTTTTTCATAAAAAAAAGGAAAATTTTCGGCAAATTAATTTCACCTCATTAGAGCTGGAAATCATAACCCTCAATCGTTTACCAACAGTATCCACTCCCATGGGAACTATATATGCATGAAAATGCAAAGCCAAACCACAATTGGGTTTTTTTAGTCTGGTGATATGGTCACGTTTGGAGTTAGGCATGCCGGAAATTTCTTGAAATATATAAAGATAGCAGAAGCAGCTGGTGAGATTTTGATTGTTGGGGTAAAATTCTAGAGTTTAAAAACCAAGTGGAATCGAATAAAAGAAAAGTTGATCAAAAAGATTAATTTATAAAAATTGGAATTTGAGCTGCTTATTGAATAAACATCCAAACATATTTCAATTGAACTGTTCATTTAGTTTTGTTTTGCTTTTAAGTTCACAATTGATGCTGCACATAATTCCAATGAAGGAAGCTGGTCTTTTGATATTTGGACAACTTTCTTACAAGATGATGGCTCTTAAATAAAATCTAATACACTATCTACTATCAACTTTACAGTAAAATAATTCATTCCAGTGCAACATTACCAAAACTGGCGATCAGTTTAAATAAAGCTTGGAACATTCGCTAAAAAGAAAAATTCGGCTATTTTTTATTTCAAGTTAACTAAAAACAATCATTGGTTTTTTTTCAATAGAAATTTAAGAACCAATAACTGCTTTCAACTGGTCTCCACGGTATATATGATTCTTCCTCCACTTTCTGCTTACTCTTTCATATTTTCACTATCTTTCTTTGTCCCACATAAATGATGGCTGAAAAGGAAAAATTGCGACAAATCAAATTTCATTTGCAGTTAAGAGCCTTTTGTAAATTCTAAAATAACCCCAGATCTAATATCTTATTAGCACAGAAATCTGGGTTTTCCTGCTGTTTTTGATGCTCTTGATAACCGATTTTTAATAGAGAAGTTTATGAAGAGCACTATGCATTTGTGCTTATATTATACATCAATATACCTTTAATCTTAAGGTTTTCAATAGTACATCAGTATGCTTCTGTTGCATATAATCACGTGTCTGAATGAAGCCCAACTGTAAATGGAAGAGAACTGTCGGTTTTGCTGTGAAACTATCTTTGAATCGAAGCATATCAATTGATAATCACTGATACTCCTTTCATTCATAAATATATTGGTTTCTTACATGTATGATTATCAACGAAATGATGAATATCAGAGGACTAAATCTTATTAGAAATACCTTGCTGAAAAATAATTACTCAAAGTTGGTGTATATAAATCATCACTTCATAAAGACCAGTTTGAATGTAAGATCAATCTCAACCACTTCAATTGTCTTTAATAATAATAATAATAATAATAATAATAATAATAATAATAATAATAATAATAATAGAGATCATGAAAAAAACCATAAAATAAAATCAAATAAATCCAAGAGATTAGCCGCTTTAACAAATTACGTAAACGATATAATATTTAGAGATTCAAAAAATGAAATTATTCGGGATTCTTTAATTATTGAAACAATTAAAACTTGCAACGACCAAATTAATTCAGATTCAACAAACACAAATGATGAATTGATTTTAAACGACCTCATTACTAAATTGCTTAATTTAAAATCCCTTGATTTAAATCTTACAAATCTCAAAAAATTAGTATTGCTAAACAACGTTATTGAAAACTATCACAACAAAAATTTTAAAGTCAACTACACTTTTATTAATCAGTTAATTACCACCTATCAAAAACAAAATCCTGCAAGGCCTTTACCCAATAATCTCATTGTAATGATAATAAGATTTTCCTTGTTTGAAAATAATATCGAAGAGTCCTTGAAAATTGTCGATCAAATTACAACTGAAAAAAATTACATCAACACTCGTAAAACTAAAATGTGGAATAGCATTGGGATAACTGTTGGTGGATTGTTTAGTGTTAGCACAACCATTGAACTAGTTGCAAATGCGTTCTTCAAGGAATATTTTTTCGGTGTTCATAATACTATTTTAATGCTTGTGCCATATCTCCTAAACGTTAGTATTTTATATTCAATAATGAAAATCAATAGAAATCATAGCACTGGTAATGTCAGTGTCTTGAAATACAAAGATGGTATAGCACCTACTTATAGTTACATTTACCTAAATCAAATGAAATTTTACTCGATAGTTTTTGAGAATGATAGGAAAATCAACAGTGGCCTTGACAAAGATCCTCGAAAAGTCATTGTTGATAGATTGGTTAAAAACAACTTTGTTCCTTTGCCCAACGAAGAAGACTTACTAGTTGATGAATATTGGATCACAAAAGGTGAGAACTTCGAGTGGATGGACCCAGATCAAGATCCTGCTGAGATCATTTACAAAAACTATCTAAAAGATCGAAAATTGGCCTTTTTGCCCAACAACACCTCCACTGATAATAAAAGTTTGGACTGGACTAAAGAATTGTTGATTGAGAGTCCAAAGACTCAATAAACGCTAAATTTTCAAATTAACAATCTCCCCACCGCTGTATATACAACCAATAGACAAATTTTCAATAAATGCTTCATATAATCTCATAAAAACCCAAAATACTTCACTTTACTTCTTCAGCTCACTTTATTCTCTCTGAATATTCTTCAAATTCAGATTCAATGAATCAAAAAAATGCACGTGACCCACGGGTCAATTTTAAGGGAAAATTTTCTTCTGGAATTGTTCACTCCATCTGACATTTCACATCCACATTGGTTAAATATAAACTAGATACTACATCTTCACATAAAAATGGCTAAAGTTTTTCTTTCTTCTATTGCTAGAGCTGCACAGCGTGCTAACAGATCTTTTATTGCACCAAGATCTGCTTTGGTGCCAACCTTTAGATCCTTTCCTCAATTGAGTTATTCACAATCTTTACAGCTCTCCAAAAGACACTATTCTAGCCAAACTGATAATCAACAAAAAGCAGATGCCACAACTGCTGAAAAAGAAACCACAGAATCTTCTGAAACCACAGAACCCGCAAAACCCGCTGAATCTGCTGAAAAACCAGCTGACGAAGCAAAAACCGACGAAGCACCCAAAGTCGAGCCAAGTGAAGATGCTGATACTGAGCTTTGTGCATTATCAGTTGAAGAATTGGTCATCAAGTATAAAGATTGTGAAGGGAGATATTTGAAGAAAGATAAAGATTTTGCCACCTTAAGAGACCATTACATGAGATCTTTAGCTGACTTTAAAAACTTGCAAGAAACTACAAAAAAAGAAATTCAAAACGCCAAAGATTTTGCCTTACAGAAACTTTGTAAAGATCTTGTTGAAAGTATTGATAATTTTGGACATGCTCTTAATGGTGTCAATCTCAAATCCCTTGAATCAAGTCAAGAAATGAAAGATTTTTATGACGGTGTTAAAATGACAAGTGACATATTTGATAAAACTTTAGCTAAATACGGTTTGCTTAAAATGGATCCTGTTGGCGAGAAATTTGATCCAAATAAACATGAAGCTGTCTTTGAGTTTGCTCAACCTGATAAAGAACCAGGTACTGTTTTTCATGTTCAACAAATTGGCTTTTCTTTAAATGGCAGGGTGATTAGAGCTCCAAAAGTTGGAATTGTTAAAGCAGAACCAAAACCAAAAACCAAAAGTGCTGAAAGTACTGAAAATACTGAAAGTACTGAAGAAAAAAAATAAACTTTTTTTGAATAAATTCTCTGATGATTGATTTGTTATTCTTTTTTAAACAGCATTTGTGATTGTTGTTTTTTTTCTATTTAGCAATTATTCCTTTTTTTTTTCTATTGAAACGATTTTTTTGATGACTTATATTTTTATATTGAAAAATAACTTTACTTGTAAATACATATTATACTATGTCTTGTTAGTTTTTTCTAAATTTTAGAGTAATTTTCTGGAATAAAAAAAACTTCTATTTAAAATCATTTATTAGCTCATTTGTACATTGAAATGTTATTCGGTTTTTTTGACTTCAATAACTAATCTATAAAGTGTAGATGAGTAACTACTTTTTTTTTGAATGAAAAACAATAAAGGAAACAAGAAATAAAAATTAAATAAAAAAAAAATCAAAAACAAAAAAAGAAATAAAATAAAAAAAAAAAAAAAAAAAAAAAAAAAAAAATAATACATTTTTCAAAATAAATTAAGAAAAAAAAAAAAAAATAAAAA